>JAODAL010039904.1:0-37502 GCA_025379985.1 Phyllomedusa bahiana
AAAAAATTTAGGGCCCTGATCGTATTTACAGCTCCAGACGTCCGCCTGCCGTGCATTTGGGAACAAAGATAGGCTAAGGGACTGGCCCACTTTCTGTTCTAATTTTTATGAAGTCTGGTACTGCCTTTTGGGAAAAAAATTTAGGTTTGGGAACTCTCCATCTCCCCGCACAAGCCTTTATTTCCGAAGGGTGCAGGTCCACCATTTGGAAAGGGGGGGACTCAAAAACCAACAATTTGGGACAAGCACGGTCCTGCGCACCTTAGGAGGGTTGGACGCATACTGTTTTTCCTTTAAACCCCCTCGCTGAACGACTGCGGGCGCCCAAAAACAGGACCCCTGGGGGGGGGAAAAAAAAAGTAAGAAAAAGTTTTGAATTGGGGGTGAATTTGATGTGAAATGGTGGTAAAGGGGTTTGGGGGAATTTGGGAAAATTGGAAATTTTGGAAAAAATTTGGGAATGATGTTTGAGGGGGTGGGAAATTTCCCCTGTAGTTTAAATTTTGCCCCTTTTTTTAAAATTAAAAATTTTCGGTTCCCCGCTGTCTTAGCAAAGAATTTCCACCCCGGCCGGTACTGATTTTCTCCCAAACCTCCGCACTAAATTTTGCTACCCGCCGCTGCCTCGGACCCCTGTGCCGCTACTTTTTTGGGACCGCGAAGGGGGTTTTTTCCCGGGGCCGCGGGGCTCCCCCCTCACATGCTGCTATCCTGCTGCTCAGGGCCACACAACCCATTTGCTGGTTTACGGCAAGCTGACCCCCCTTCCCCCGGGGGTGAGAACCCTTCCCTCCCCGGCCCCCAATGCGGGGGGGCACATAAATCTATTTTGTGTTTCTTGTCACTGCTTCCCTCCCCGGTCTTGGTTGGAGAGGCGACCCCAACAACATGACCCCCTCCCATCTCAACATTATACTTTGCCGCCACTGCAAGAAGCAGGGGAATTGGCCCCATTTCTTCGCTGCCAAGTAGCTGCTGAGCCCTCCCAAATTGTTCCCCCTCGCTAATAGTGGCGCTGAGCCCAACCACATAGTAGATCTCTGGTGAGGGAAAGGGAGGGGGCAAGGGGGGTTGGGACAGGGGGGGGCCGCACCCCCCCATGCCACTAAGTTTGTGTCGAGCCCCACCGATTTTGGCGGGGGGTTGTCAATTCATCTGGGGGGAAGTGGAGACCTAGTCAAAAAAAAAAGGGACCTTTGGGTTGTGAAAAATACACCTGCTAGATGACAGGGCATTTGTGGCCTCACCGATGCCCCCTGCGGGACTTTCCCTTGCTGTATGCACCTGGGCCCTGCCCCAGGAATTTTTTAGCCCTCTGCCACTCGCAGGTGAAGAGCCTGCCACCTCTCTTTTTGACATACATTTTTTCTAAAATGTATAACACTGTTTGATGAATATCTTTTATGATAAATACACCCCTGTATTTTCCCCAAAAACCCCAAAACTTGGTAACCCCCTTTATATAAATTGCGCTCCCCCAAATGGGGAGGAAAAAAAGACTTTTTATGTGGCCCCTGTAATTTTACTGAATATAAAAGCACAACAGGGTTAAATTTAAACCCTTTGATAGAATTTTTGTACAGAAATTTTTTCTTGGCGTAAAAAAAAAGTTTTTTTTTTCGAACAACTGCAGAACAACCTTAATTTAACCCCCGGAGTAAATTCGCTACCCGCTTTTTAGTTTTTTACAAAGGGATGTTTTTTTCGCTACACAACAAAAAAAAAATTGTAATTAACCCTTCGTTGTAATTTTGCAACAGGAAAAATTATTTTTTGGGGGGAAAAAGCGGTTTTTTTTGATCACCCCAGCAGCAAAACACGCTTAAATTAAACCCCGGAGTAAATTTTCCAAAAGAATGGCAACCAAAAATGAAGTGGTATTTTATTGTAAAAACGCTGTTTTTTTAAAGAATACAACAGAAAAGGTTAGTCCCCCTTTGGTATTAATGTGCTGTACAGTTTGCATTTAAAATTATATCACTGCACTGGACGCACACTGGGCTTCAATCCAATACCCCAAAAAAACAGAAATAGAACGTTAAAAAAAGCAGTCTCTGAGACAAGATGAGACACCCCCCAAAAATCGTTGTATAAAAATTAGTTCTTTAGTATCACTAAATAAGCAGCGCGGCAGCCCCTTTTCCTAATCAGTACAGTGAGAGCGGAAATGAGCTCCCAGCTCGCGCCCGGACTTATATAGTGCAGTGACGTCACAGAATCCCGCCGGTCTCTGATTGGCTTCATCTCTGCACATGTCATGCAGGCTATGCCCTTCTTCTTCCCAGAGTGCTTTGCCCCATGTAACGCCATGTGCTCGCAGCCATTGTATCAATCAGAAGCACACTTCGTTCACCCGAAGTACCCCAAACTTCGACTTCGTTCCGAACCGAAGTTTTCCTGAAATTCTAAACGAATTCCACTTCGTTAGAATCGATTCGCCCATCTCTATTCATAATATTAGAATTTCCAAGTTTGCTAAAGTCAAATATTTTTTAGTAGCATGGGATTCAGAAGTTTAACTGTTGACGTGCCCCACATAAATTTTTGAATAATGTTAAAATAATGTGCATTGGTTGTATTAATATCTAGAACTGTTGAATTAATAAAATGTAGGTAGAACTGCAACAGCTCAGGACACCACCCCATATGGAACTGCTGTGTAAATTTTACTGAATGCTTCAAGAGATAGTTGACGGTTTTCTGGATTCCGAGGGTGATCTGAATGAGGCTGAGGACATTGACCTCTTAGTGGTTGTGTTTTCACTAATGTACTTGAGTTCATTGGTCCTTCACCATTTTCTGTAGAACCTTTACAAAACCGTGCAAAATCACCAACATAAAGAGCTGTGATGTTGGTGATTGGTGTAGCAATGAGTGAAATTTGCATCTCAAATATCTCAAACCTATCGTCGCCTTTGCGGTGCCTTACATTTCCTAACTGCTGGCTTTCATGAAAAGTTTCTTTTCTCTGCTTCAGAAATGGCCTTTAAGGAATATTCCAGTGTTCATACAAAAAACTTTAACTTCTTAAGAAAAAGGCTTTAATTACCAGCAAAATGTTTTAGTTTTTGCCTCCCTCCTTTTCAACAGTTGTAACTTTTTTATTTTTGTAATGGCGCAGTTGTATGACAACTTGTTTTATGTGGGAGGAGCTTTTTTTAAAAAATTATTTTTACACCATTCACATTTCATACTAAATAACCTGATAGATTAATTCTACAGGTTGTTACTGTCATGTGAATAACCTATACGTGTATTTTTTTGGGGGGGAAGGGGATTTGAGTAGTTTAGGCTCAACTTTTTTTTTTATATTTCTTTTTATTTTATTATTTATTTTATTTATAATTTTTTCTAAATTTTTTTCATTTTTTTACCTTTTACCATGATAACTTAACATTTTTTTCAAACGTATGAATGTATTAGCATACATGAATATACTAATATATTACTTTCTGTGTTAGTATAAGACAGGCATCCTATACAGACAGCTCTGGGGCTACTCTAGGTCCCCAACGCCGATGGTACAGACATTCCCCAAGCTCCATTGGGTCACCAGGAGTCCCGATGGCCCGATGAAGAAGGGAAATGCCTTATGATTATGGATCGTGGCAATCAAAGGTTTAAGCGCCTGGGATCGGAGTATTCTTCTGCTTCCCGGGGCTTGCAGAGACTGCTCTAGGAATAGAGCTGTTAACTAAAGCTCCATTCCTAGCTCAGTTAAAGCATTGTGAGCCGCAAAACTCTTCTTTCTGCAGCGACATCTAAAGAAAACATGCACTTCCCACCCTCTGAAGTTGGTGGGCGGTCGTTAAGAAGTTAAAGAGGCTTTAGGTAATTTGCGATAGAGCAACAGTAGAACTGTAAAACTAGGTCTTACACAGCACAGAAAAATATCAGTTTTTCCAGCGTTTTTCGTTTTCAAAAAACGCTGAAAAAACAACTGTAAAGATGTCCCATGGACTTCTCTAGTAAAAACATCCTGTTGTCTCCACAGAACATCTTTTTTTCTGCTCATTTTATCAAATCTATTGTTGTGCATCTCAAAAAAAAAACATAAAAAAATGTGCAAAAAAATGCAAATTGCGCAAAAAAACTGATTGTTTTTTTCAGCAGCTTTTGTCATGCAGCAGACAAAAAACTCAGGTCGTATTTTTGTCCAGTGCTGTAGACCTAGCCTAATCCTACATGCAAAACTTGTATAATTGACATATTTTGTTATGCTATTACTCCTTAGGTGCTTTTTCTCAGCACAGCAATTGGGGACATGGGTTTTGCAGCAGCTCATGTGTATAACAGACTACAGTTCCCTTCATGCATTTCTGGCATTTATTTCAGACTGTTCTTTCCCTGTATTCCACTGGCTGCTAAAGAGCAAGTCTAAACCCTTTATGGCATCTCATATTGTGCTCTCTCACTGTTGAGCATCTCAAGCTGGTTCCCAGTTACACATAGATGCCAAGTCTCCCGCTTCTGGCGGGACTCTCCCGCAAATGGGGGTCATGTCCCGCCCCCCCCGAGAGGCCAGCAAATCTCCCCGGCAGCGCACACAGGAGGTCCTGATCATAAGTATGGACTGATTAGGCCGGGGGAGGGTTCAAGGCACCTGACAGCACAATGATGAAGAGCAGCAGAGGATAACACATTACTGCCGCCGGGTCACCCCTTATTTTAAATAGCCCCGGTTATCTCTGGACGCAGCTCACACTGTCGGCAGCAGAAACCGGACTTGGGAGATGCTATCTGATAGTGTGTCTGACAGCTGCACCCCCCAGGTCTGGTGCTGCTGCCGACTGGGGAGCTGCGTCCACTTATCTGGCCTGTCAGTTTTCCCCTCTGGCCGCTGCACCCCCTTCCCCCTCCCCTCACCTTCTCCTCACCCAGCAGCGATGGGGAGTTGAAGCGTCTCTCCCTGTCTGTGTTCCTGCCGTCTCCTTCTCGTGTCGTTGGGCTCTTGCTCCTGAGCCACGGTGAGTGACACTGAGAGCCGGCCGCAGCCCCGTCCCCAGCAGCCTTGTATTGCAAGCCCCCAGCTACCTTGCTAGTGGGGACAGCTACCTGCAAGTGGGGACAGCTCCTGTAAAAAAGGGTATAAGGGGTCGCTATCCACTGGCTATAAGGGTCAGCTGCCTGGCTAGTGGGGACAGTTACCTGGCTATAAGAAGCACTACCTGGCTAAAAGGGGACACTCCCTGGCTATAAGAACACTAACCTGGCTATTGGGACAGCTCCCTGCTATAATGGGGAAACACTCCTGGCCTATGAAGACACTCCCCGGCTATAAGGGACAGCTCCCTGGCTATAAGAAGCACTACCTGGCTAGTGGGGACAGCTACCTGGTTATAAGAAGCACTACCTGGCTAGTGGGGACAGCTACCTGGGTATAAGAAGCACTACCTGGCTCGTGGGGACAACTACTTGGCTACTGGGGGCACTGCCTGGCTACTGGGGGCACTGCCTGGCTATTGAGGGCAGCGACCTCGCTAGAAGGTGGCAGCAACCTGACTACAGAGGCTACTACCTGGCTACAGGTTCAAATAGGGCACTGAGATAGCGACTCATTGGGGCACAGTTAGGTGGTATCCCTCAGCTCTCCTGGATGCTGAATAGACCATGCAACAGTCCAGGAAAGCTGGGTGACGCCAAAACCCTAATCTAGTTTTCTTCCAGAGCCGTTACGCAGTTATCTGGAGTGGGGTTGTGGCTTTTAGAAGGGGGCGTGGCTTTTGGCAGCAAGATGGGTGTGGTCATGCAAATTTTGGGGGCGGCGCACTATGTGCGCCGCCACCTTCAAATCTCCTGCTTTCTCACTTTCAAAAGTTGGCATGTATGCAAATACATCCCCTCCCGTCCGCCTATGCTTCATAAATACATAGCTTACCTTCCTAGAGCTGGAACTGAGCATACCTGACCATTAGGCCGAAACTGAACTACAGGTCGTATTCCTTAGCAATTTGTATTTGTTAGCAACAAGACATTACCCTGAGATTTTTAGTTAGTAATAAGTAAGTAATTATGTGGTAAACTATTAAAAATATTTAATAACTATTAATTGAAGATTTCTACTTTTTATCACACACTTTCAATAGGTCAATTTTGGTGTAAGAAGCACACTGGTCACAACGCAAATCTTCTGAACAGTGTAACAGTAGTATAATGTTGTACCATGTTAGCCATAGAAAGTAGTAGAAGAGTGAAGAAATCAGGTGATACCTTTTAGAGGCTGAGTGTATTTGATGGTAAGATTTCAAGAGTACTAGCTCCCTTCTTCAGACATGGTGTTATACAGGAAACTGAAAATTCACAGTTTTTATACACAAAAGAGATGGACCTTCAAATCTTAAAATCTTTAAAAATAACAAAATGCAATATAAGTAGAGCAGTTATTTACCACAGGTCAAGAAATAAATATGAACAGCTTTTTTATTAAACTTGTCACACAGCAGAAGAATAATGGTAAAAAACGTGGATAGCTCAGGAGACCATCCAGTTGAGAATCCAAGAGACACATTACTGCAGAACAGGGGCTTCAGAATTCCATGTTCCCAATCAAATTTCCTAGCTACAGTAGCACTTGCTTACATGGGGTGTGTGGGGTGAGAAGGGAGGGCGACTGCCAAGGGTGCCAGATACATTGAAAGGTGAAGAGGAGCCGTTGGCACTTGCTAGCCCTGCCCACCTCAAGAAAAGGCTTGGTTACCCTGCAATGCACCGCAGGTTAAACCTGCAGTGTGTCTACAACCTGTGTGTGACTGTGATAACACCACACCACTATACCGAGCGCTTTTTTACGGTACTGGGCAATAACAAAAACCCTCTATTCGGTATTGCTGGAATCAGATCACCCTGCAGAAAACAGAATACGGATCAAACATCATTTTCTACCGAAGAGAGAATTCCATAAAAGCAAAACCCCCACAAACATGGCACAAATATGTTTTTATCACATTTTGCTTCAATTACACTTTTTTTGCTGTTAGCCAGTATATTTGATGGTACAGTGAATGGTACCATATGTCTATGTAGGTGGAAAAATAAAAACTTTATGGCTCTTGGAAGGCAGGTAGGGAAAAACATAGAGGCATATTATTATCATTGGTTGCTTTAAGATGTTAAATAAGGTAGCTACAATAGTAGGACATATATGAATGGGGGGGTACAACCATGACTATATATGAAAGAGGAGGCTACAGCAAGCAGTGACTATAAATTAATGAGGGGGCTAGAGCAGTGGGCTATATTTCAATGATGTAGCTACAGTAGTGTTCTATAAGTGACATAGGAGGGGGCTACGGCACCACTGGATATCACAAATTATATTTTCTTATGCATTTCAATAAGACATATCCTATCAAGTCATATAATATTTGTGATAATGCTTGTGTTATTTATGTGATGCTGTTTATTGTGTCGATTACAATATGCAGGATGTAACAGTAGAACCTCCAGAAAATGCATAGAGAAGCCCTTATTAGAAACATAAAATTTAAATTCTAGTAATTTATCTGCTGCATCTTAAAGGGGTTTTCTCAATACAACGATCAAATCTGTAAAGATGGGGACTGTAAAAATAACCACTTTTGCAATTAGTTTATATTACCTAAATCATTTAGTATGGCAGCTTTGAGCTAGTCTGTAATTTTCTAGATCTAAATCTGAAGCCTGTGGACGGGCCATGTCCCCTTTGCTGTGATTGGCTGTCCCTGGTTGGGACAAACCCCCTGTGAGGGACACGCCTCCCTGTACTGTGATTAGTTGCCTAAAACCCCTCTAAAAGTGGACTGAAAAAATGTAAAACTAAAATTTATGGCTCACAGCGTTTTCTGTAAATGGCTGGGGGGTCCTTTGCTGTATGGCTGTCTTGAGCAGCCCCCCTTACGGGTTTTTTTCCCCTCCCCTCGGTAGCGTATTGAAAAAAACTGGCCAATTTCTGGATGCTCTCTGGAAATTAAGTTCACTCGCTCCCCCCATATTACACTTTTGGCTCTTACTACAGCTTGCCTCCCCCCCCATATAACACAGCCTTATATACTCTACTCTCCCTCTAACTCCTGCCTGATAACAGAGGGGGGAGCAGAGAGCATTTCTCACATTTGTTTCATCAGTTCAGACTGTATGTATAACTTTTTACAGCAATGCAGGTGTTCTGGTTAATAGGAGCTTGTGGAGGGAGGTGATAGCTTTGCAGATACAAGAACTGACCATTGCAGGAGGTCTGCAGAACTGTGACATTCTCTCCCTCCCACTGCTCACACAGAATGATGATGATGACTAGGCAGGGAGGTGGTGTGGTGATGTCACCAGTCTTCAGTGAGAGAAGACACATCTACTGGGAGGAAAGACGGCGCTGAATTTGAAGCTGTAAGCCAGAGAGAAATAGCTCAAGTCTGCGAAAGCCTGTGGTAAGAAAACCCGTTTAGCACTTTGTACATTCTCATCAAGGTAATTTAGATACTTTCTGAGTTATGGCCATTGAGAAAGTGGAAAAACTTTGCAGAGGAAGCGATTGTAGAAGAGCTATAACTAACAGAGAGCCTTATTAGATTTGAATTTTGACACCAGGCACTACATGAACTGAATTTTAACACTTGCCTATGGATTTCTCCTTATTTGATTTGTGCTTTAAAATAGGAACATCATGGTGATACATTGTGCAGTCACAGTATTGCCATGATGCAGCCAAAATCCCTGGTGGAAAGCTGAATTTCAGATTTTTTTATGGATGATTAATGCCCAGGTGGTTTTGCATGTATAACTGACATTTCCCAGCAATTTTTTGTGGCTATTAATAATTGTTTAAAAATCTACGGCAGCACCTTTCTCCTCCAGTCTTTTGCCACATCACAGCTACACTATACTGTGCATACACTTATATACTGTGCATACTGTGCTTACACTTAGAACCCATGCAGTACACTCAAAGCATATTGGCATCACAGTAAAGTTAAGTTGCTCGATAGAGCCATGATGACTCCCCGTGCTTCTGCTTGTTCAGGATTAGGCTGCTCTTTTGTTGAACTCCTGTTCAACAAAAGCCATGTTGGTTTTAGTTTTAGTCGCCTATACTCGTTACCCATAGGAATATATTTTGTAATAAATTTCCCCAAAGTATATTTAAAGCGCCCCAATTTGGCTTCTATATCAGTATTTGCTAATAGCTGCTCCCAGTCTATGTCCTGTATTGCGTCCCTCAATAAGGAAAATTTGGCCCTTTTAAAATTAAATGTTTTTGCCTTCCCGCTCTGTTTTTCTTTTTTCCAGTTTACGCTAAAATTAATTATATTATGGTCACTGTTACCAAGATTTTCAGAAACTGTGACCGCTCTGACAAGTTCTGCTTTGTTAGAAATGACCAGATCCAACAGAACATCACTTCTAGTGGGTTCCTCCACAAACTGCCCCATAAAATTATCCTCTAACAGATTGAGGAACTTCCTTCCCTTTTTGTCTACCCCTAATCCTTATGCACAGAATCAAACAAGAAGAGTGAAAAAGATACCAAAAAGAGAGAACACCTATTTTACACACCATATTAATGGCTACCCGCTACATGTTGATATGTATTGAACCAAAACAAAAAATAAACTAGACATCTGTAGGGTGTGTGAAAACCCTATTTGCAGTCTTGTGTGTATTTATATAATATTATCAGTATAATGTAAGCTGATCATTATGATCTATGTACACTTAGGGCTTGTTCTCTCTCTCTCTCTCTCTCTCTCTCTCTTTCTCTCATGTCACCTCCATTCATATATGTCAGCCCCGGCACCTCCATTCATATATGTCAGCCCCGGCACCTCCATTCATATATGTCAGCCCCGGCACCTCCATCTCTATTTCAATTGCCCCGCACCTCCACCTTTCATAATTCAGCACCCGCACCTCATTCATATATGTCAGCCCCGGCTCCTTCACCATTTCACATCTCCCACACCTCCACCATTTCAAATCTCCCACACCTCCACCATTTCAAATCTCCCACACCTCCACCATTTCAAATCTCCCGCACCTCCACCATTTCAAATCTCCCGCACCTCCACCATTTCAAATCTCCCGCACCTCCACTGTCACCGCTCCCGCTTCCGCCGCTCCTCCTGCGCTTCCGCCGCTCCTCCTGCGCTGCCGCCGCTCCCTCTGCGCCTCCCGCTCCGCCCTCACCCTGCTCCGCAGCCGCCTGCTCCACCGACTGCGCTCACTGCGTCCCGCCTCCTGCGCCCGCTGCGTGCGTATGCGCCGCCGCTCACCTTCGCTCCCGCTGCCGCCGCACACCTCTCCAGCGATCCCCGTCCAGCCTCCCAGTGCGCTTTTCGCATCCGCTTTCAGGATGCAAAGCGCAGCTGATACGTACCCGGAGTGTGGAGCGCTTTTGGACAGGAGCCAAAAGCGAACTCCATTATCTCCTATGGGCTTTCACTTGCGTAAAACGCAATAAGAATTGACATGTCAATTCTTAAAGCGGATGCGAAAAGCGCAGTGCAGGAGAGCTCTCAAAAGCGCATCGCCGATCTCCCGTGAGAACAGCGATGCGCTTTTGCCATTGAACGCAATGTTAATCACACTGACAATTGTTAGATCCGTTTTGCGGATCCGTAAAACGGATCACAAAAACGCCGTGTGAACAAGCCCTTATGATGACTGTAGTGGACTCATGAAAGAAGTAGGGAGGGGCTGCAAGTATACTGTATGAGGACAGGCAAAAGCCAGAGACATTGAGCCTAAGGGAGAGTTCATACATACAAAGCTCTATCCAGTAGTGGTCTTGTTATATATTATGTACCTGGCCACCCAAAATCTTGATTATTATCTAGTTCAGTCCAGTCTTGTTTAGTTAGTTTTAGTTAGTGTGTTTAATATCCAGAGTTCTTGTATGTTTCTTGTCTGGCCATTGTGATTGTTTAGTCTTGCTGGTTCATTCTTGCTGAGTTTTGTATCTATGGAAATTCTGTATCTTCTGGCAATTTTAGTTTATTCCATGTTGTTTCTTGGATTGTTCATTCTTGGTTTGTGTATGGGTCCTAAAGTACTCTTGTTTGTGTCAGGGTCAGATATAACTTAAGGTGATCTTTAGAGATATTTTCACGGACAGAGAGGGTATCTAAGCATTTGTAGCCATATTTAGGACCAAAGAAAAAAGACTACCATAGTGGAAGCCAAGTTCTGCAGTAAGTTCCAACTGACATTGTTACAACAAATTCATTTGAACAGTCTTTAACATTTAACAATTATACTACAGGCAGGTTAATGTTAACTCCAATAGGACCCCAGATTAGTGCTGCTTTCATAAAGACCTCTGGAACAGAGTCAAGACTTCACTGTACTCTAAAACATAATCTTAACAGTCTTTTCACATAACAAACATTCTAAGGGTGTGTTCAATCCTTGTTTTTGTCTCTGTCTATGATATATATCAGGGTACCATTAAAAAACGCAAACTAGGCTTGAGCCATAGAGAACAATAGAAAAAACGTAGTCCTATTTGAATTATGCTTCCTCTACTAGCCAAATGTGTACACTTGTTCTATCAGCCACAATAGCATAGTCAACCATGATTTTGTGGCTGGCACAAATAACATGTGCATTCTGAAAACAACGCAAACATGGTCCAATAAAAACTATGTTTGCTCTCTTGTCTATGGCTTTGCCGTTGTGTAATTTTTTTTTTTACAGTATCCCGGCACATAATATGAATAGAGACAAAAACAAGGTGTGAACTAACTTCCTTACTTCATTCAGACTCATTAACTTCACAAAGACCACAGTTCTATGTTACTGTCACCCAAACTGTCATAAATTAGCATATTCTAACTCAGTTTGCAACACAAGATACTGTACAATGCTGAACACTCCTATTCTTTTACTCCAGAAGAAGGTCACACTACCAACATTGCTCTACACCTAAGAGTTCTTCTTTAATGGACCATTCCTACAACTGTTGTTCATTTCACATGATCCCAGAAGTGAACCCATCAGGCTACAATACAAGCCTAAGAGCAGCCGGCCTTCCACAACGCAATGCTCACAAGCTGTTCCTAATCTTAGTTGTAACCTCCATCTGGTTTACTTCTAAGGCTATGTTCACACGGCTTAAAATTGGACGTATTTCAGTCTGTAATTATGCGCCGGAGTGCGCATTTTACGGCTGGAATACGTCCTAGTCATTATGGTAATCCACAGTTCTCATAGAGAACTATGGATTACGTCTCCTCTCCCTGCTCGGCAAATACGCCGAGGGGGGAGATAGGTGACATGTGAATTACCAGCGGCGCCTATACGCCGCTGGTAATTCAAGTCTATGGGCCGGTGAGGTGCCGGCCCCCCCGCTCCCGCCCCAGGCCACACGGCGTAATTGCAGGGCGTAATTACGCCCTGCAAATAAGCCGTGTGAACCTAGCCTAACACTACCCAACCTGCCTCAGTATCCCCTTGGGCTAATATTTCACACAGGTCAGGAACTGTGCCCCCACACATAGTGGTGGGAACCGCCTGTCATATGCAGGCCTAGAATTTAACCCACAGAATAGTCACCCCCACCAAACACTCCAAATACATTCCAGTATGGGGCTTCTAATACTAGTTCCTTCTCCATACCTCATGACCTCCTGTCACAGCCGTGATTCATTGCTCTCAGAACCACACAGTTACAACAACACCATGAACACCATTACAACGGTATTTACAAAGGAAAACAGAACATCAGATTACCCATTAGCTTCTTTTTTTTTTTGCTGTTCTGATTTTGCTCCATTTTATAGCAGTTCTTATCTCCTGCTTGTGTACACAAGTTTCCCTAGGTTGCTGGTCACCTCTATGTGCTCCAGTAGCCCTGGCCACAATGGTGACATCACTCCTTGCTATGTCTTATCAGCAGCATAGATGCTTGTTTATGTTTCTTACTGACAAATATTAACCCTTTAGAGCTCTGTAGCCTGCTGCCCTGCTGTTTAAACCCTTCTGCTAGCAATGTCCCACTAACAGGAAGAAATACCAGAGCTGACATGCCAATCATTGCTGTAGAATTGCCCACAGCCAAGAAGTAGGAGCCTGAAGCTGGCTGTGAAAAGCAGGCTGTGTGAAACAGCCAGATGAGAAAACCTCTTTAAGGGTGATGCCCTGAAAACAGGTAACTTGTACAATCCAAGTGACCATTTTCCACCCTCAAAAAGTACAAAGTATCAGAATAGTAACAATAGCATAGGCAATTTTTAGCTATGGAAGCATACCTTAGGAAAATGCTTAATTTGAATATACAAATTTGGCAAAAAGCGTCATAAATTGCGCTGACACATAAAAGGATACTATGGCTATTTATCAAGCAGTAAATATGTTACTTTAGCCAGCTTATTCATAATTGCAAAGTATTCATCAATATGAAGTTGAAGACCAATCATAACCTGCTTTACTACTTTTACTTAATCTAAGCCTAATAAATAGTGCTGCATTAATTTAAAAAGGGGAAAAAACACAAATTTCTCAGAATTAATGTGATCTAGAATGTGCACCATCAGCAGTATGTTCCAGAACTAGAATTAATGTCTAATATACATTCCATACAGCAGTAAGATTCAACACTGAGGCAATGAACCAAGCATACCAGCACAGTAAATTGATCTAATCAGTAGACTGCATTTTCCTAATAGTGTTTTGCTGTGTTACGTATGCCTCATTAACTGGTATAAAAGGTTAGAGCTGTAGTCTTGAAAGGCTATAAACTTTCTTTACATTTGAAATAAGCATGTTTCATGTGTAGTTTTCACCATTTAGTTAATCACAGCTACTTGCTGAATATAGATGGATCTTGTAATAGAGCTGGAAAAAGTGAATCATACTTTTGGCTGCAATAAATGGTATTTATTCTATAGATTTCACCATTTATGTATTCATATTTTAAGCCCCTATCACACCATATTTTTCTATATCCTTTATTCTACATATTTTATCCAATCAAATGCATAGCTTTCTAAGGGCTGAATATAAGTCCCTTGGTATACACTATGTATAGGTTGTTAACTTTCAAGTCTGATTAAATGCTTCTCTATTGCTATGAGTCAGCCTCAGAGGACAGGAAGATGGCCGCAGTTGCATAGTTCTCACTGTTCATTTTTATGGGACTTTTGAACATAGTCAAGCAAATGGGCTCCAGTATATTTGGAACTCCCATAAAAATGAATGGGGGGGAGCTGTGTATGTTTGGCCATCTTCCCATCGTCTGAGACTGGTTCACATTAAGCTATGGCCTCAGAGAGGGGGATTACAAATGGGACACAAATGTTTTTTTTAAAAACCCCCACTTTCCCCCAAAAACCAGTCTACACATCGATTAAAAAAAACTTGGCTGCCACCCCGACTTGCCCATTTTTTTTAACACACAAGTACACACAGGTCCACATTGCACCCTGTAGGAAACAAAAAGGTTAAAATTTCTAGCAATTTATGAATCCTATGAAAAAATTTTTTCCCCGGGCTTCCCAAAATTTTACAATCAAAATACGCTGACAACAAAAAGGGTAACAATGTTTTCCCAAATTTTTGACTTTTTAGGTTCCATTTTCTCACCTCCCCAAGCAAAGGAAAAAGGAAAACAAAAACCCTCCCCCTTTTAACAATCATTTAAAATGGGCGAATCGATTTTTAACGAAGTGGAATTTATTTAGGGAATTTTAGGAAAACTTCGGTTCTGAACGAAGTCAAGTTTGGGGGTACTTTTGGGTGAACCGAAGTGTGCTTTTTATTGATAAAATGGCTGCGAGCACCCTGGCCCCTACATGGGGCAAAGCACTCTGGGGGGGGAAGAAGGGGGATTGGGCCCCGCATGACATTGCAGAGATAAGCCAAACAAGAACCCCGGCCGGGGTTTTGTGACCCTCACCACACCAATTTAAAATTTCCGGGGGCGACGCGGGACTCATACCGCTCTCAAATGTAAATGATCAGGAAAGGTGCGGGGGGCTGGGTTGGTTTCTGAAGAACTATTTTTTTACAGCGATTTTTTTTTTGGTGCTCACTTGTCTCCCGAGACTGCTTCTCTAATGTACTATTTCTGAATTTTTTGGGGTAAGGGGGCTGAAGTCCAGTGCATATACATGTTAATGGGTATCTGGGGGGGTCCCCTAGCACATTAAAAATCCAAAGGGGATCTAAAAACCAGTTTCCCGTTGTATTCATTTTAAAAAAACAGCGTTTTTTTAAAAACCCAAAAACCAAATTCCCTTTTTTTGGGTGCTCAATTCTTTTGCGCAATTTTTCATCCAGGGGTTTTAATTTAAAAGGTTTTTTTTTTGTGCTGTGGGACAAAAATAAACCGTCTTTTTTTTTCCGCCAAAAAATAAAAAATTTTCCCCGTACATAATTCACCCAAAAGAAGGTTAATTACAATTTTTTTTTCTTTTTGGTAGCGTGAAAAAAACCAATTGAAACAAAGCTACAAAAGGGTAGTAGCTTTTGGCTGCTTAATTTTTTTTGCGCAATTTTCTCCAGGGGGGGTTTAAATTTAAACGTTGTAAATGCTTTGTACTCAGTAAAAAAACTTTTTTTTTTCCAAAACCGCCACAAAAGAAATTCTGGGAGCAAATTCATATCCGAAGGTTAATTTTTAAACCTGTTTGTGCTTTTAAAAATTCAGTAAAAAACACAATTTTTAAACGGGACAAAAACAATCCCAATTTTTTCCTGCCCAAATTTTTGGAGGGGCAATTTATACCAAGGGGTTTCCCAAGCTTTTTTAGGGGTACATTTGGGGGTCAAATACAGGGGGGGTGTATTTAAAACAATAAAAGATATCTTCCCAAAAACAGTGTCCCGTAAAAATTTTTTAAAAAAACAGTATGTCAGGGCAGAAGGTGGGAGGCTCTTCACCTGCGAGTGGCAAAAGGCACCAACATTTCCCGTAGGGAGGTCCAGAAAAGCAAGGGGACCCTCGCAGCAGGGTCACCCCGGTAGGGCCACAACTGCCCTGATTCATCTAGCGGCCCCTGTACTGACTAGCAACCCCCCTGGTTCTTGATTGGGGGGCTAGGGGCATCCACTTCCCCCAGAATTTACACTGACAACCCCAGCCAAAGTCGGTGGGAAAAAGTCAACACAACCCTTAGTTGGCATGGCCCGGGGGCGGGTCAGGGGGCCCTTTACCTGTCCCTCCCAAAAACCCCCTCTGTCCCATCCGGGTTTCCCTCACCAAAAGATCTACTATGTGGTCTGGGGGTTTAGCGCCACTAAAATTCGAGGATGAACAATTTTGGGGGGGGCATCAGCAGCTACTTTGGGTTTCGAAGAAATGGGCCAATAAACCCCGCTTTTTTGCATTTGGGGGGCAAAGCATAAAAATGTTGAAGTGGCATGGGAAGGGTCATGTTGGAGGGGGCCAGCCTCTGCATACCAAGACCCGGTGATAGGACAGCAGTGACGATTAAACACAAATAGAAAGAAAGATGTAAGGCCCACCGCAAATTGGGGGCCGGGTGAGGCAAGGGTTTCCCTCATTGTCCCGGAGTAGGGGCGTCAGCCCTTTCGTGTCAGGCAGCCGCAGGGCCCGCAACGGGGCGTGTGGCCATAGCAGCAGGGAAACAGAAATGTGAGGTCAGAGCCAAGCGGCCACGGGTAAAAAACCCCCCTTCCCCAGGTCCAACAAAGTAGCAGCACAGGGGGCCAAGCAGGCAGCGGGAAAAAAGTCACTCTGTTGGGGTAGCGTTTGGGGGTAAAATCCATACTCGGGGGTGTGGCAGTTCTTTGCTAAGACAACCGGAGACCGAATAAAAAGGTATATGTTTGAAAAACTGTAACCGAAAGTGAAGCGTGGCCAGGGAGCTAAAAGTTGGCACCAAAAGGGCCCCGCGTCAACACATGCCGGGGTCACCAACCCGGGGGCCTGGGGAGAAACGTGGCCAGATTGGGTTGGGTCCATCCCTGCCGCCCGGGAGCAACAGCAGCAGCAGCCCGCCCCAATTTGGCACGCAACCCCATTGGGAGCCAGTTTAAAGGGGTCCACCACCCTGAAAAAGTAGCTGTTTTTTTCTTTTTACATCAACTCCCGGTCCAGATGCCCCCGGGTCCTCGCTACTTTATGGCACTAAAACAGTCGTTTCCCGGAGGCGAAAGCAAAGAACAACAAATATGCGTCCAACCACCAAAAGGGGGCAGCAGGTGACCAGCCCTTCCAAGTTTTGGTACTGGCCCGTCCCTCCCCCTTTTCCCAAAAGGGGACCCCTGGGACCCCTACAGTAGGGAAATAAGGGGTTGGCTGAGCCGAGATGGGGTTTTTCCAAGCCGTAATTTTTTTTTTCCAAAAAGGCAGTACCAGCACTTTTATAAATTTTGTAGAACAAAAAAGGGGGCCCGTCCTTAAGCTTATCGGTTTTTTTCCAAGGTGCACGGCAAACGCGGGGCGTCTGGGGGCTTTTTAAAAAACGGTCAGGGGCCCGTAAAATGTCCTTTAAAAGGCCCACGGGGAATGTGCTTCCCCCCAGGCAAAACCAATTAAAATTTGGGCAGGGGAAAGCCTGGGGTTTTTTCCTCCACGTTGTCAAACTGCTGCTCCTTGCGCCAATTTTCCGCCTCCCCCCCTTTCCCCACCATCTCAGCCTCCGACAAGTACTCTTCCATCATACCACATGGTTGGGGGTTTTTGGGGGACGGGGTGTCACCAGTTCTACACCTGGCTTGCCCGGCGAAAGAAAATCACCCCAGGGGGGGGAAATGCTCCGCGGCATGCAGCAAAAATCGATGTGTTGTTTTTTCTCCGCGCCAACTGCAAATCGGAAAACCCTGGTGACCCGGGCAAAGGGAGGAAACATGGTTTCCGCCGCTGCACCCAAAGGGGCGATTGGGCCATGCACCCTGGGATTTGGGGCATGTTTTCAATCTGGTTGGAAAATTTTCCCCGAAGTCTTCCAAACCCATCTTCAGAACATTCTGAAAAAAGGGGCCCGAAAATGTGCATGCACTTTAAACCAAAACGTCCCCAAACCAGGGAAAACCCCCCCCGAGTTTTCAGGGGGTTCAAAAAAACGGGTTTTTTCCCCCCCAAAACACTCGATATGCGAAGTTTTCCACCCGTTTGGGAAATTCCCCGCCTGCCCATTTGGACCGACTGAAAGAACAGAAAAAAGGCCATTAAAAGATTTTTTGAAAACCAGGCAACAGAAGTAAATCCTCTTTTATAACTTTTTATGTCAGCCCGTGTCAGGGTCATGCGGGGACACCTGCCGTTTGTTGGGGGCGCCAATTTGGGGGAGCGACGTATTTGTCATTTGGCCCGGAAATACGGGGTAATAACGCATTTCCCCCCTGCTTCATGGCTTGGAAAAAGATGCTAAAAATCTGTCTGGCAGGGGGCTGGAAAACGGGGGACTACATAAACGTGGCCACATGAGTCCGGTGGGGCTGAAAAAGGAGGAGGAGGAGGAGGAAAATTTTGGGGCAGAAGCATTGCTGTGGAAATGCGTGGGTTTTCTAAAACCCCCGGGGGACAAGAAGGAGGGGCAAAGGGGCAGCGGAGGAGGGGGGATTGGGGATTTAGGAAAATAGGCAAAAAAACCCCCAAGGGACCGTGCAGTATAACCCGTGGAAATGGAGGCAGGGACCCCTCGGAAATCACTTGTGCAGATGGCCCCCAGCATTCTTTTTTGCTTTTTAGGGCAGCCCCAATATCAGCATCCGGGAGAGGGAACTTTGTCTCCACCCCCAAATTGGACCCCCATAAACCCCCCGGGCCAAAATTTGGGGGGGCCCTTTTTTTTTACTATTTAAAGGGAGGGCAAACTCAAATACTATAAGGGAAAATTTCCTCCGTAAAACAGTTTTTCCCCCTGCCTTTTGTGCGGCAATCGTCCCCCCTACCGGGCCCCGACCGGGGTTTCCTCCCGCGCTCCCCGTACTACAGCCCTCGCTGGGGGAAAAGGGGGGGGGGTAGGGGCATACCCAGCTCCATGCCAGTAACCTAAGTCGGAGTTTTCCCGATGAGCACTTCCCTTTACCCGCCTAGTGAGGAGGGGAGTCGCCAGCAGCCGCAGCAGGAACCTAAGCATTCCCCGAACCAACAGGTGGTGGCCCACTTTGGGCAGCCCCTCCCACCCCCAGTTAGAAGGGTCCGCTGAAAATACTGGGCAGGGGGCCCAAAAAAAGGATTTGGGCCGCAAAATTCCCAGTTTTGGGGAGTGGAAAAAGCTGTCCGCCCCCCAATGGTGGGCAACAAGCGGGTTTTTCAATGCGGCGGGGGGCCAAAAGTTAGCCCCAAAGGGGAACCCCCTTGTCCAAGGGAAATTGGGAAAAGACGGGCCTTTGTCAAGATGAATCCCGGCGGGGATCGGGGCCCCGGGTTTTTCCCCACAAACCCCTGCCCTTTGGGGGTCAGGAAAATACATTCCCCGCCCCTGAAGCCCAAACCCCAAAATTTTGGGAAAATTTAGCCCGGGTTCAAACTAAAACCCCCTCACCACTATTCGAAAGCGCCACCTGCATGATGCCAAAACTTTTGCTGACAATTTCCCCCATCTGCCAAAAAACCCCTTTACCAGGGCTGTTATTGCCACCCACCTCCCCACTGGGGTCCCTTGGGGGCCACTGTCTGACCTCCCTGCTGTTGCTGTGGCTGCTGCCGGACCTCCACACTGGTCATTTTTCCCACTCTGTGGCCTACTCCTTTTTTTTGGGCCCCCTCCCCCCAAAAAGGGCTTAGCCCCTGTCTGACCTCATGCTGGGTGGGGGTGCTTTCCACCCTAAACCCACACACTGGTCATTGTCCCCCCTCTGTGGCCCACTCCGTTTTTTCCCCTTCCAGAATTTTTTTCATTGTGCCACTGTCTGGGGCCTCATGGGTGCTGCTGTGGCTGGGTGCCGTGACCTAAAACCCCCCTGTCATTTTTCCACTTTTCCCGGGCCTCATGCGCTGCTTTTGGGTGCTTTCCGGTTACCCCCAAAAAAACCCACTGTTTTCAATTTTGCCCACTGTCTAAACCCCATGGGTGCTCGTGGCTTTCTGGGTATGACCTTTCCACTGTGTCCAAATTTTGCCACTGCCCAACCTCATGCTGCCGGAAACCTTTCACACTGTGTCATTGTGCCAAAATTTTGACCTCATGCCCGCTCCTTTGGCTTCGCCTTACCTACAACTGTGGGCAAGTGGGCCCGTCTTTACCTCATGCTGCTCGCCGGACCTTTCCCCACTGTGTCATTTTTCCCCCCTGTGGCCTTTTCCCCTTTTTTCCACCCTTTCCCGAAGTGAATTTTGCCACGTCCGACCCCCATGGCCCGCTTTCCTGTGGCTTTTTGCCATGACCTACACACGGTCAAATTTTTGCCACTGTCCTTTACCTCATGCTGCTCTGTGGGGGGTTTTTCTGCTCCCCTGACCTCCACACTGTGTCCCTTTGGGCCCACTCTGTGGCCTACATCCTTTTTTTTTCCACCTCCAGAATGTCATTGTGCCACCCCTGACCTCATGCTTTCTGCCGTGACCTACACACTGTGTCATTGTTCCACTTTTGACCCCCATCGTGCTGGGCCGTTTACCCCACAAAACTGTGGGGCAAATTTTGGCCCCTGCCGACCCATGCTTGGGTGCTGCCGTGACCTACACACTGTGTCATTGTTTCCCCTGTCTGACCTCATGCGGGTGCTGTGGGCTTTCTAAGTGACCAAAACAATGGTCATTGTGCCACTGTCCCCGACCTCATGCTTCTCCCCTTTTGCTTTCTGCTGTGACCTACAAACTGTGTCAAAGGTGCCAGTCCACCCATGCTGCTGCTGTGGCTGCTGCCGGACCTACACCCCTGGTTAAATTTTTTTCCACGTCATGACCTCAAAGGGGCTGCTATGGCTGCTGCCCGGACCTACAAAACTTTGTCCCTTTTCCCACTCGGGCCTAAATCCTGTTTTTGCCACCCACCAGAAAAGTCATTGTGCCACCCGACCTTTCATGCTGCCGCCCCTTTACATACACACTGTGTCATTTTTCCCACTTGTGGGCCCACTCCTGTTTTTTTTTTTCCACCTCCAGAATGTCATTGTGCCCCTCTCTGACCCAATTTCTGGGGCGGCTGCCGCCGTCACCCCTTTCCCCACTCTGTCCCCGGGTGTTGCCCCCCTGAGCCCTCCCCTTTTTTTTTTTCCAGCTGTCCCTCGCTTTACTTTTTTCAAAGGGACATTCCCCCTTCATTTTTTTTTTTTATTTTGCCCTCTTAAGTGCCCAGGGAATTTTATAGTGAAGCGATTCTAAGAGCGGCGGCAGTCATGTGCGTGTCATACTAAAACACAACATTGTATGAAGACCAAACCAAGCTCCCTCTGCATATTTAAGCATGGTAACAACGTTCTACAGCACCCTGCAGGCTCTGGCAGGCCTGGAAAATAGCTGTTTTTTTAACGTGATTCGTGCCGAAATAATTCGGAACAAAGTTATTTTTTGCCGAGAAATTCGGCGAAGTGAACAAAACGAATTTCGGGAAACTCGACCATCTCTTACAATCATCTTGCATATCTCATACATAAATTTGACTTGCAATTATTTAGCATATGCTTAGTTATGCAGTAACAACTTCATTGTTACTGTTTTGCTGCTAAAAATCTTTTAAATTTTAATTTTTACTACTTTGTGTATATTTTTTAAATCCACCTTTAGCTTTAAACACTGCCTGAATCCTTCTGTGCTCTGGATAAGATTCAAGCACGTCAAAATCTGATCCCAGGTCTCCTCTACACCCTCTCAATGTTTATGCATACTGGACAACAAACTTGGGTACGAAAAAACTGCTTTTTCTTCAACTCTACCCACAAGTGTTTGATTGGGCTGAGTTCTGTGTACTGTGCGTGCCAATCCAGCAACTATACTTCATTTTCACTGAACCATATCTTTGCCAAACTCAACGTATGCTTCAGGTCATTGTCCTGCTTGAACATTATGGGCGACATGTTTGAAACTTGGTGCTTCGACACAATTTTTCGTCTTTTTTACAGTGCATAATATGCCTTAATATATGAAAGTGATGAATGTGTGGTCATAAATGGTAATTAGTAATGCACCAAACGTGTATAAATGAATGTCCGAATTCGATAATGGCTGCTAAAACAGTTAATTGAGAACGGGATTAATGGTTAATGCTGTATTGGTTTAATTAATTTACGTTATTTAATTAAAAATTAATTGTAGATTATATTCATTTTTAATACATATAGCTCAGCATTGAGACCACCATTGATCCTGGTCAAGTATCCAATGCCTTTGGCTGTGAAACAACCCCATATCAGGCTGCTCCACTGAACTTAACAGTTCCTTCAATTTCTAGATCCGTTAGCCCCCTTTTCTGTTGATTCATCCAGACCATTTGCACCCATCAGGTCCCAGTCTATTTATTTTTTGTCCCATCGCCCCAAATCATCCATTTCCAATCTTTTACAGTCCAATGTTTGCACTTTTTTGAGCCGAGAGTTCTTATGATGACATTAAAGTCGATGCTTCTTCGCATTTTTTGCGGCCAGTATTCCAGATTTGTGTAATACAAAACGCTTGCCTGGACATCTGTGATCTCACTATTACGAGGCATACAAGTCACCTGAACTGCAGCAGAACTGATAGACCTGGTGATGACTTGTTGACTCATTTTGCATGGACCTCTCGGCTTTGGAATGGATGAACAGACTTCATATCATATTCTTCTTGCTGTCATGGCTTCATATGATGCAGTTTGGCAATTTTCTTGGCCGAGAGACCACTATCGATGAGCTGGATGATGTTGTTTTTCTTTCCTTGGGCAATCTTCTTCATG
This sequence comes from Phyllomedusa bahiana, assembly GCA_025379985.1. Taxonomy (NCBI): domain Eukaryota; kingdom Metazoa; phylum Chordata; class Amphibia; order Anura; family Hylidae; genus Phyllomedusa; species Phyllomedusa bahiana. The sequence continues at coordinate 22,752 of JAODAL010039904.1, forward strand.
ACTGCTTCTTGATTCGAACCAGTGACCTTCACTTGCGAATCAACCTTATAACACACAGAGCTATTAGAGAATGTGAGAACAAGTTGTAATTTGCAGTGTACAAGAAGAAAAAGATTCTTCCACAATTCTGTTACATGAAAAGAATCTGCATAAGTCAGCTTAATCTAAATAATTGCAAGTCAAATTTATGTATGTGATAGCCAAGATGATTGTCTATATAAAATGATGGTAGTCTAACATTCAAAGTTGTACTGGATGGTGAGATATAGAGCCTGAAAGTCAAAAGTTCAAAACACTGTTACCCTTTTGTTTGTCAGTGTAAATGCCTGGATGAATGTCCTATCTCCAAAATTGAGTACCCATAACCTGTAATACATTATTTTTCAAGAAAGACATCTAAGCACTACCTGAACATGTTCAATGAATCCACCATCATAACCAACTTGTTTCATAATCTCACTGCTCTAACAGTAATGAATCCCCTGCCTATGATGATGGTTAAACTTTCTTTCCTCTAGATTTAGACAAGGCCCCCTATCAGTGTCAAACTGAGGTGCGTAGGTCCCATCGGTAGAGTTTATTCTCGGTGCCAACCAATGGAATTGATTGTTAGGCCCAACAGTGGAGTTGATTCTTGGGGCCCATTGGTGGAGTTGATTCTGGGAACCCACCCTACAGCCACTGTACATAACTGTTCATGCCTCTTATATACTGCCTCTTGCTTTCTGCATCTTTTTCTCTGCCTTTCTACCTCTTCCAAGGATTTATATGCAGTTGAAAGGGAACTTTAGGTCTGCCTTGCTCAAAAGCCCTTCTAATATATTCAGCCTCTAAAAGGTTTTGCCTGATTTTTTTTTACTCTTCTCCACAATCCATCTTTAATACTATATTGTCCTACTTTGTGTTGGTTATCTTGCAGACTTTTGCATCTTCTGCAAATACTGAAATTCTGCTCTGCAACATCCAAATTCACACTGCAGATTTCGATACAGAAAGCACATGGATTTTGAAGTGAAATCCATATGCTTTCCACATTGAAATCTGAGTCAAATCCACAAAGTAAGCATGCCATAATATTTCAGTGAAATCTACTGCATAGCTTGTAGGGTGCAGATTTTTCCAAAACAAATTTTGAAATCCGTTTTGTGGAAAAATGTTTACTTATATATGTCACATATAATTTGCTCTGTGCAGTTTCCATGTGGAACTTACGTTGGCAAACACTGAATTCAGTAAATCCACATAGAGATATGCTGTTAAATCCACTGAACAAAAGATAAAATCTACACAGATTTGTTCTGTGGATATGCAGCAGATTTTTTCCGCAAGGAAAAATCCTCTGTTTCAACATCACTCAAGCTGTCTACAAGGTCATTAATAAACATATTAAAAAGAAGTAATAAAAACAAATAGGAATAGAAATAAAAATAAATTTTAAAAAAATTACATTCTTCTGGCTAATTACAGTCTATGAAAGAGGACACTGTTGCAGCAGACAAATGGCCTAACGATACAAAATTTTCAACATACAATGGTCTTTCCTTGGACATTGTGGGCGACATGTATGAATGGAGCTGCGCCAGATATTTGGCATCTTTTCAGCCCGATATCCAGCCCCGTTCACTAAATTTTTAAATGGCCTGTACACCAATATCAGGTGCATTACAAAGTGCAAGCGGCACTTTGTAATGCACCTAATTTTTGGGGTCGTGCTGGAGGCGGGGCGCACTAGAACCATAGGAAGCTATAGATTTATAGCTGCGCTACAGCATTTATAGGTGCATTACTGCTGGAACAGGTAAACCACTTTCAAAGTGGTATACCTGAGCCAGAAAGGCCGTACTAGTGCTAGAATGTGCCTGATTTATGACCCGCTGTAGAGCAGGTTCATAAATCAGGTGCATTGTAGGTTATTATTATGCGCATGAAATTTGGCGTTTAAACACCAAATTTCATACATGCTGCCCTGTATGTTTAGTATGGTTTCAAGATGCAATGTCCCAGACCCTGATCCAGCCAATTATCATGAACATTTTACTAGTCTAACCCCTATACTAGTAAAGTGCTTGGAGGTTTAGCAGTGCCTCATTACAGTACATGTACTACTGTACATATCTGTCCTGCTTTTTAAATGTGCCAGGATGAGCGGCTTCTAGCCTCAAATAGAAAGTGATTTATAGCTTACAACAGTGTTTTTAAGTGTTATTTTACAAGGACTTGCTTTATCTGTATTAGTTATCTTAATTTTCTTTAAAATTTTCATTTTGCTTTAATGGTGGGTCACTTTTAAAGGGACAGGCACCCAACAAAACCATTTTTTCCAATAGTTTTGGTTTTAAAAAGATACAGGGGTCATCCCAGGCCCTTTAATTTGAAAGCGGGGCCCCACTGTATATAATTTATTTCTAACATTTAGTTCTGTGGTTTTCTGAGGCAGAAAATCCCAGAGCTTGAAACCCCAAAAAAACATCTGAGTTTTTTTAAAATCATAAATTTTAAGAGGGGTTTTTTAAATTTTCATAAGCCCTAAAAACAAGGATGCTTTTAAACCCCATTACCACATATAGCTTTAACTGTACCCCATAATGTTGAAAGGGGGTATAGAGCAGATCATTTTGTGGGGCCCACTTCATAAAACGCAGGTGAAATGCTGCTAGTAATGGTTTGACCCTGCCTTTAAACCGGGCCCCCCCCCTTTGGAACCCGGGTTAAACCCCCCCCGGGTTGAACCACTAAAATCCCAAAGGTAAATGTAAAGGGGAAATCTAAGCTATTTAAAAACATTATGCCCCCCGGACTAGGGGTTAAAGCGATTGCTTGGCTATCGGATCGATGGGTGCCCGATAGTCCCCCCTATCGAAAAGGGGTTTTTCAAATAGTGAGCGTCGATTATACCCGATGACCATTAAAGTCAAGGGGAGAGCAACAACACCTTCATTTTTACCCCCCAAAAAAGGGCCCTGGAGAAGCTGAAATTAACATCCACAACATCAAAGGGATACGTGCTACATCTGGGCCCAACACACTAGGTTTTTAAAAACACAGAAAAAAAGCAAGACCTTTCATTTTCCCTGTCTTGTACCACAGCCTGCCCCCTTAAAAACCGAAATCACCCAAAAATTTTAAAAAGGGTGCCAGAAGGCGTTGTTTTGAACCATCATCTTATTTAAAACTGGACATTGAAAAACCCTGTCCGGCCCACAGAAATGACCCCCCAAAACTGCTTTAACCCCCACATTTAAAAAGTGCCGGAAAAAGGAGTCTTTCAACCACCATTTTAGTTTCCTGGACATTACTATCCCGGGCCCCGGGGCCCAAGCATGAGCCCCAAACCTGAAAAACCCCCAGTTTAAAAAGTCCCGGGAAAAAAGGAGTTTTAAACCCCACTTTTTTTATTTTTCATCTTGCTTTTGGGGCCCCCTATCCCCCCGGGTCCCCTTTGGGGGGCCAAAAAAGGGCTTTGACCCCAAGCTCCGGGGGATTACAGGGGGTGCGTAGAGCCCAGGCTGGCGCCCGTAAATCATTAACACCGGGTTTTAAAAATGCCCTGATGACGCAAAAACGAAAACTGTCGTGCTGAAGCAAGGCGGAAGCGGAAGTGTGGGGAACCCCCACCCTTCCCTCAGAAAAAACATCAAAAACCTTTGGGTAGCGCTTGGCCCTCCGTAGATGTGGCCCCTTTTAAACCCTTCACTTGGAAAAAACTGGGGGTTTTAACGCTCCTGTTACACCCAGGCCCTTTTTATTTTGGGAAATTTCTTTTTCTCTTTTTAACTAAACCCTGCTGGGGGAAAAAGGGGTCTCTGTACTTTGTTCTCTGCCCCGTGTTTCCATACTCCATGTCCTCTGAATAACCTAAAACCCGGTCAAGCTTTCCGGTACCTCCCTTTAAAATTCAGGGGAATTTTTTTTTTAACAGCTATTTTGTACAGGGCAATTTTTTTTAGTATTTTAAAATTTCCTAAAAACACATTTTTAAAATGGGATGGAATCCCACCATTTTCCTTTGTTTCCCCTTTTTTTTCATTTTTAAAAATTTTAAAAATTGGGTTGTTTTCAAAAAAAAGGGTTTGGGATTGCCTATTTTTTTAAAGAACCCCCCCCTTGGCCAAAAAAAAAAATTCAAAAATTTTTGGGCATATTGGGAAAAAATCCCAAAAATTAACAGTTGGCCCTTAAATTTCCAAAAAATTTTTCCTGTTTCCTGACAGAAAACCCCAAAATTAAAACCCCTTGACCCCCACTTTAGAAAATTTTAAGAACAAAATGTCTTTTTTAGAAACAACTTTTTTTTTAGAATAGGAAACCTCTATATAGCTGCATGCCCACAGCAAAATGCCCCCAAAAATTCAAAGCATGACCCTTAAACCATTTTTTGGACAATTGTGAAGAACAAATGTCTTTAAAAAAAATTTTTTTCCTCGAATTAGGAAAAAAACCCTTGTAGTTAATTTGGCCTTTTTGCAAAAATTTTTCCCAAACCCAAAAAATGCCCCCAAAAATTCAAAGAAAAATAAACCCTTTTTTAAAAGGGCCAAAAAAACCTTTTTGGTCCAATTGTTTAAAAAAAGAAAACAAATGTCCCTTTGGTTTTAAAAAAAACAAAAAAAATTTTTTTTTAAAAATGGGACCTGTAGTTTTGCGCATTTCAAAGCACATGACACAAAAAATTAAAAAAAAGATTTTCCTCAGCCACTTTTAAAAAATTTGTGATGGAGAAATGCCACTTAGAAGCCACATTTCTTTTCCCAAAGGGGAACCATGTTTAAATTCTGTTTCCCACAGCTACTGACCCCAAAAAAAAAAAAAAAATATGACTTCTCACCCAAATAAAAAAAATTGTGAGGGAGAAATCCCAAACTTAGAAGCCCTTTTTCCTGTTCCAAAGGAAAAAATTAATTATAGCGTATCCACAGCAACATGCCCTTTCAAAACATTGACAAGGGGAAAACTTTTTTTAAAAGAAAAAGTGATTAAATGGAATACGGTGTTGCCCATGAAACCTTGTTTGTCTTTTACATTTTCCTCACAGAAAAACCCCAGCAAAATGAACTGTTGGGAAAAAGAAAAAAAATTTCAGAAAAAAATTTATCTTTTTAAAAAAAAATTTTTTCAAGAGGCCCCTTTCTTTTGGGGAAAAGGGGGAATGTGAAGTAACCGGAAAACTAATCGGTGACCTCGGCAATTGGGGCCCCCAACATCATCAGAAAATCCATGCCTGTTCATCCTTGATGAAAGAAAAACGACCCAAATTTAATCTGGGAAACCCGGGAAACCCTTTTTGTCTGTAATGACTCCTCCGCTGTGTTTAAAAGGTCCGCCCCAGATATACGCTGGCTCGGGGGCAGGACAACACCTCTTGGCGTATGAGCCAGCTGGGGCCTTTCGTCCCTTTTTGGATACCCAGAAGTCTATTGGGTCCGGAACACTTTTGCAAAAAAAAGGGTGTTGAGACGCAGTAGCCCTTGGCACCATGATCTTAAGCTGATCTTGTGTTTTTGGGAGGGTGTGCCTGCATTGAAAGGGCTTTGGTGGGGTTTGGTAAACAAAGATTCCAAGGAAACCCTTTGGGCTTCTGCCCACCTTGCCTCCCTGCTGCCCCCCTACCCTTTATTGGGGCACTCTACTGCTGTCAGTCGCTGAGGTTTGTTCCCCCTTTGACATTTGGGGAACGTGAAGCAGAGCAACAGATTCTCCATTTTAAATCAATCACAAGGCCCCCTTTTCCTGCTTTTTTACCTCTATTTGGGTGGGGGGAAGGAAAGTGCTGATTTTTTGTTTTGAAACCGGGGATCCAGGGGGGTGGCCCCCCCAAAAACGGGTTTTTTTAAAATTTTGATGGCCTTAATGCGAGGGGTCATGTTTTGGGGGAAATGGGGGCACCAACACTCAGGAAGATGGAGCCTTGATTTCCCAAGCCTCTGGGTCAGGGGCACAGCAAACTGATCTTTTCCCCATCTTTCCCCCTCCGCCTAAAATTTGCCCAACCCTTTTCCCAAGGGAGGACGTCGGTAACATCGGGTTCCCAGGGAAAACCTCCCCTCCTCCGCTGCCTCCGGGACAGCCTTCAACACAGCCCCGACTTTCCGAGATGTGCACCCTGAGAGGGTGAAACGCCCCCTTTCACTAGCTCTGGACCCCGAACCACTGCCTAATGAAGACCGATGAAATTGTGAAAAATGCCCGGGGGTTGGGGGGATTTGGGAGAGAAAGGCCCCGTGTCCGCAACTGTGCCCCCTCTCCTCCTCCCTCACTGGCGGGAACCTGTTTTTTTTTCAGAGTGCCCAAAGATCGGGTTCCCCGAACTAAGATCAAACCCCAATGCTCATGGGTGACAAGGGGATTTTTCCCACTGACCCTTTTGGGGGGCTTCCCTTTAAAACTGGCAAGGATGGTGCAAAAAGCCTTTCCCCCTGCCTCCATCTCGGTGGTTTTAATACCCCGAGGTTTCCTACCGGCTTGTAGGCCATGTGTCCCCCTTTTGTACTCGTAAAGGCATTGCGCTGCTTGGGCCCCCCCCCCCCCCCCCCCCAAATCCCCTGGAGCATGGGGAGGGTGGAATTCCAGCGGTTTGGGCCAAAGTCAACTGAGACGGTTTTTACGGGGAGGCCCAGGGTGACCTGCAACGCAGCCAGGCGGGACGAACCCGGGGGGAACGGCCCGGGAAATGCGAACTCAGACCTCGAACCTTTTTCCAGGCAGTCCCGACCCGGGGAGCTTTTTTAAAAAATTTCTGGACGACAAGGGCCTGACATGTGCCAGGCAAGGGGTTGCCCCCAGCCCACCGATCTTAAGGGCGGCCCCGCAGATTTCGCCCCCTTATTGCACACCACCCCTTTCCCCGGACAAGGTTTCTTGTCACCCCCGGCCCCCGGGGGGGGCCGGGGGGCCCCGTTTTCCCAAAAGCCGCCCCCAGCTCCTTCCTGTGTTTTGGGCGGCCCCCCAAGGCAGATTAATTTCAACACGGCCTGGTGTCCCCCTGGGCCCTGATGCCACCAGAGGAAACCCTTGGGGGGGAAAAAGCCCTGCCCCCATCCCCGCGGGGTTTTGAAGAGCGTGCCCGAGCCTGAAGGGCCCCCGTCACCCCCAAGAACATCCCCCCCAGCTCACCCATGAGCTGGGCACGAGAATAGGGGCCCTTTGGGCCTGCTTACTAGTCCCTGTGTCGGTGGTGAGATTTGGAACCCTTTTTCCCGGGCACAGATTTCAGACAACGCGCTTGGGAAATTTTTGATTACCTTTGGGTGGCCCCGGGGGGGGAAAGGCTTTTTTTGGGAAAGAAAATGCCTGCTCGGGACCCGGTATTTGGGGGAAGCGAGGGCCTTTACTGGCGGAACCCTTTTGTGTCCACCAACGGAAAGGCAACATTTTCCAAGGCCAAAAGCCTGGAAAAGCCGACATTCAGGCTTTTTTCTTTTGGGGTGGTTTTTGGGTTAAAGTGTTTCTTCTGCTCCCCCAAACGAACCCGGTGGGGAGGCTGGGGGGGGAAAAAAGGGGGGGAGGGGGGGGGTTGGATCCCCCTTTGATCATGACTCTGAGAGACATGGGGAGCTGAGAACGCTTGGTGGGGGCGGAGGAGGAGGAGGCGGAGACAGAGGGTGTGAAGTGGGTTTGGGGGCCCGGGTTTTTGGGCCCCGGGCCCTTTTTTTGGCCAAATGTTCCCTCCCTTTTCAACTCATGCATTCGCGCATGTGGGCCCGACATGTTTTGGGGTGGTTAACCACTTAAGGTTCTTGCCCCTACTTATGCCCTTTCGGCAAAGGCGGCAAAAATGACATCGCTGGGGGAAAACAAGGCTTGCTCAAAAAAAGGCCCAGGCCTTTTAGAGGTCCCGGAAATTTTTTTACGGCGATAAGCGAGGGGCGGGGTTTCGCTGACTGTGCTGGGGGAATCATATCAGCGGACTTCTGGAAACCCCCCTCTCCCTTTTTGGGCGGGACCCGTATTTACAAATACCCCATCCTTCCTCCTCGTCCACTGATAAAACGCTCGCAAGCAAAATTTTGCGGAAAAAACCAGGGGGGATCCGCAAAAGCTCATCATCCCTCATCAAACAAACACAGGTGCTTGGGGGGGCCCCGAATTTCTGCATCCAGAAACACCGGGGTAAAAAGCAAGGGGGACTTTCAAAGGGGTTTCCGACCGCCCGGGATTTTTTTCCAAATTGGGCCGACCCTTTTACCTCCCTGATGGCTTCAGTAACCCGGCGTCAGAGCAGACTAAAAACCCTCCCTTGATTTTTTTAACATGCCTTCCGACCCCAAAAAAAAAAAAGGGGGGGGGGAAAAAAAAAAAAAAAATTTTTGGGGGGGTTTTTTTTTTTTTTTTTATTTAAAAAGGTCTTCAGACAAAGGGTTATCCCCCGTGGTGGGGACACAGTTGAAAATTTTGGGGGGCTTCAGGTTTGGGGCGGGTGCTGATAAAGCCCCGATACGACATTTTGGCCGTGGGCTGCGAGGACGAGGGGGGTAAACTGCTAGAACAGGTTGCATTAACCACTTTAAGGACAGAAATTTGGGGACGATGTTCGTTCTTAATTTTACAGGCCCCCGCCCATTTTGAAAAGGCCTGCCGGTCCTGCAAAATGACGATCCCCTGGGATGCGTGTTGTCGCCAGCACTGGAAGGGGCAAACCCTTTTCTCGTAACCCCTACCTCCATGTGCTACCCCCCCCTTTGCCCCGCTTACCACCTGCATTTCGCTCCATGTTCCCGAAATATAAAAATTTGAGAAGGTATGGAATAGTTTTGGAAAATCTCTTATTAAAAGACGGCAAAAACACAGCTATTCTCAAATCCCTTTTTAATCAAAAAAAAATTGCTGGATTCAAATTTTTAAATGCAAGGTGCCTTTTATCAAAAAATTTTGGACCGGGCAAAATCCAAAAAAAAAACGTATCTGTTTTTTGTTTTTGGATAAAAAAACGGTATTTTTTGCACCTTTCAAAATTTTTCCTGTGGTGAATATAAATTGCTGTTTTTAAAATTTTTCGTAGATGCTGCTCAATTTAACAATGCTGGGTGGCAAAAGCAAAAAACATTTAAATGTTTTTGTTTTTTGGGATAATAAACGTAAATTTTTTTCACCTTTTTAATTCACCTGTGGGGAAAAGAAAAGGGTTTTTAAGATTTACGTAGATGCTCGTTTAAGAAAAAGCAGGGTGTGCAAAAGTTTTAAAAACACGTAACTGTTATGTTTTGGTTTTAATAAACCCATTTTTTTTCACCTTCAAATTTACCTGTGGTGAATAAAAGAAAATTTCTGTTTTTAAAAATTTTTCGTAGATGCCGCGTCCCTGAACAATGCTGAGTGTGCAAAAGTCAAAAAAAACGAAAAAATTTTTTTTTTAAAAGTATTTTTTATTTTTTTAAATAAACCGGGGTATTTTTTTTGGCCCCCTTTTTTTTCAAATTTTCACCCTTTTGGTGAATATAAAAATTGCTGTTTTAAATTTACGTAGATGCTGCGTCAAAAGAAAAAATGCGGGTGGCCCAAAATCAAAAAACACGTAACTGTTTTTAAAATTTTTTTTTTTTGGTAAAAAAAATTTTTAAACGGGGGTTTTTTTTCAAAAGCCCCCTTTTTTTTCAAATTTTTAAACCCTTTTGGTGAAAATAGAATTGCTGTTTTTAAGATTTACGAAAATGCTGCGTCAATGAAACCCAAAGCTGGGTGTGCCAAAAATAAAAAAAACGTAACCCGGGTTTTTTTTTTTTCGTCGATTTCACGGTAAATTTTTTGGGAAAAAAACAAACCTTTTTGCTTTTGGGTTGTAATTTTTAAAAAGAAGGTGGATATATCAAAAAGTCCCCAAGGGGGTAAAAGGGGAAAAATTTAAAATTTAAAACCTAAACTGAAATTATACTATAATAAAAGTGGAAAATTTTGCAGCTAAAAAAAAGACCTGCAGTTTTCTAAAAAAAGGGTTGTATCCCCAAAAAAAACAAAGGGTGCCCAAAATTCCCCCGGAAAATTTTTCAAAAGCAAACTGTTAATAATAAAATTTTTTCCCCCTACAAAGTCAACAACAAGTCCCTTTGGGGAACTTTTTCCAGTGTTTCTTTATAAATAGAGCTTTTCTGTGTTCGCCCGCGGGGCCCCCCCCCCCCTCCCCCGGCCCCTGAATTTTAAAAGCGGGAGATTTCTGCTTTAAAATTCCTAGCTTAAATACATAAAAAATTTCCCAAAACTTTTAATCTAACAAATTGGAAGGATCACAGCTAATAATAGAGGTTTCCCCTGTGCGAAATAGACCCAATTTTTGTGAGCCCGTTTGGGCCCCAGGCAGGCGCAAGGTCCTATCCCTATAACCCTGAGGAAAACTGGGGGCGAAACAGGAAAAGCTGTTTTTTAAAGGAAAACGAGGTCATGTGATTTTTCCAGCCAAAACGCAACCATACACATCCCAGTCATGACGTCGCAAAAACACATCTCACCCTGCCCTATTCTGTAAACTGAAATTTCTGGGCCCCCAAAATTACCCGGGAAACGGGGCCCAAAAAGGGGGCGATCTTAATAGATATGCACAGATTTTAACCTTTTAAATTTCGCATTTAAACTGGAAAATTTTTGATCACCCCTAAAAACCCTTGGGCCCATTTCAACTTTGTCGATAAAAATCGCTCAACACTACTCCTGACCATCCCCACAATGTAGTCACAGGATGTTGAACAATGATCATGGAGGCCAGTGGCCTACTAAAGGCCCCCATGCCTACTTCCTTATTGATTCTATAGTTATAGTATTCTCCAATGTACTTATTAGTATTCCAAAAAATGGCAAATTGCATTTTTTTTCCATACACACAGATTTTTGTGGGCATTCCCAGTATATTAAACAGTGTAATAAATGGTACCATTGAAAGTACATTTTATCCTACAATAAGCAAGCCCTTATACTGAGGTGTAGATGAAAAAGTTATGCCCTTGAAATGAAGGGAGGAAAAAATTAACACAATGTAAACAGAAATTGCTGCGTCAAGAAAGGTCTTAAGTATTACAACTTAGCACCAGCACTTTCATTAAAATATCTTCCTAATTTATTTCATAGATAAAATGGTACACAAACTGCCCATGAAAACATGAACATTTTGGGTACTACTTTATCTCTAAAAATAATGAAGTAGATATTTAAACCACAAGTGCTAGATTTCTCCTGTCTTGGATTCCTATATTCTTGCTGATGCAGCAGTTTTCCATGCAGCTGTGAAATTAAAACTGTATATGAATACTCCTAGAGTAAACACATTTTTTTTCTTTTTAAACTATTACATTTTCCTTTGTACTTTTAAAATAAGTCCTGTCACTCACAAACGTGTTGTGGGCTCTGACTTCAGCTAGTTTAACAACAGATGCATTTACCTTAATCCAGGGCCGTTCCTAGGCTACACTGCACTCAGGAAGAGGTGAAGAAATTTCATCCGTCCCCCCCCCCCATAACATGATGCGCCACGATGCATCACCATCAACCAAATATACAAAAAGCTTTATCACAATGTGTTACGTATAAAACTACTAAATAATAGTCATACAGTTACCAAATAACACTGCTACACAAAACCAGAATTCCAGGCTAACAGTACCAATGTCCTACTAAGACCACATATCACCAGCACATAGTGACCGAATACCAGCACACCATGACCACATATCACCAGCACATAGTGACCGAATAATACCACCACACCATGACCACATATCACCACCATATAGTGACTGAATAATACAAACTGACCATTACCGAATGCAAACAATTATACTACATCCTATATAACCGGCATATAGGGACCATACAGTATTGGATACAAATTGTACAAAGGCTCTGCAGACATATAATCGATTACAGTAAAGTTACATCCAGGGACTTACAGGAGACGTCTCTGAAGAGTTGGTCTCTTTCTCTTCTTCATCTCCATCTGTCCCCTACACCATGACATCTTCTCCAGGCCATGACTCTTCAATGTAAAATTTACAAAACAAACATCTTAGACACTTTATCAGCACTTCTCTACCAATTCCTATCTCTATACAAACTCCCCATCTATAGTACCTCATATGATAGCCATGTAATATGCCCCCTGTAGCCAGACAGTAGCTCATAGTAGCCATGTAGTAGCCCCCTGTGGGCAGATAGTTGTCCCTGTAGCCATGTAATATGTCCCCTGTAGCCATGTAGTAGCCCCCCTGGTGCCAGGCAGAAGCCCCCTGTAGCTATGTAGTAGCCCCCTATAGCTGTGTAGTAGCCCCCATGTAGCCATGTTAGCCTCTATGTAGCCAAGTAGTAGCCCCCTATAGTTGTGTAGTAGACCCCATGTAGCCCCCATGTAGCCAGGTAGTAGCCCCCTATAGTTGTGTAGTAGCCCCCAAATAGCCAGGTAGTAGCCCCCGTATAGCCAGGTTAGCCCCCATGTAGCGAGGTAGCTGCCCCCATGTAGCCAGGATAGCCCGCATGTAGCTAGGTAGCTGCCCCCATGTAGCCAGCTTAGCCCCCATGTAGCTAGGTAGCTGCCCCCATGTAGCCAGGTTAGCCCCCATGTAGCTAGGTAGCTGTCCCCAGTAGCCAGGTAATAGCCCCTGCAGCTAATGATAGAATAAAAAAAAACACTCACCTCGCCCTGGTCCCCGCGTCCATGTCCCGGAGCTGGTGAGTAGTGTAAGCAGCGTGACGTGATAACGCCACTTACGCTGTCGCGCATTTTCCAGGGATCTCCTCGGCGGCAGAGCTGCCAGCCGAGGAGATCGAGCGTCGCAGGGGGCGTGGTGAAAGCCGTGCGCCCCCCGTGACCCTGATACAAGGGAGAAGGCAGGATGTCCTGCCTAGTCCCTGTAGCAGCAGCTGCACAGCGAGTGTGCAGCTGCTGAGTGACTCTACGCAGCCGTGTTACAACGGCTGCACAGAGTCAGGGGCGACCTTCGGGCTGGCGAGGCGGGTGGCGCCCCCCTCGGGTGAGCGGAGCGTCGGCGCCCAGGGCGATTGCCCGCCCCTAGGAACGTCCCTGTCTTAATCACTTGTTAGCATTTCTTTGAAAACTGGAAAGAATCAAGAGAAGACACTTGGGGCCTCATGTATGAAAACTGTCTAGCAGCAAGACTGTCTTTGTTGCCCATAGCAACCAATCAGAGCTCAGCTTTAATTTTTCCAGAGCACTATATGAAATGAAAGCTGAACTCTGGTTGCTATGGGCAACAAGGACAGTCTAACTACTAGACACTTTACGTACATAAGGCCCTTGGTCTTTCTGAAGACTTCTGTGTAGAGCCTTATTTCCATTTATGAGTACTGTTTGAGTCAAATTTATGCAAACTGGTCATACCCATAAAATAACTGTTCACAAAAAGCCCATTTAACTTCATAAATATGTTAAGATGAGCATGCTTGTTTATTTCTTTGGTGAAGGTGGAAATAAGGAAGTTACAGATCTCTGGCACTGCAACTTAACACTTTACCGACATAGGATGTAACTGTATGTCATATGGTTGGTAAGGGGGTATGAAGTAGGCTCATTCCCTGAGCATACTCCCTACATGGCAGGTAACAGTTGTTAATTACAGCTGGGGCCTGATGCTTGCATACAAGTAACAACAAATGCCACTTAATGTATGAGCGTACCTCCTGCTGGCCAAGGAACCAGGGTCTCCACGCCCTGTATGCAACACCTTCATATAAAAAAGCCGGCCGGCATCTGATTTAAAAATTTGTTGCGGCAGACTGCTGTTCAGAATAAGTCCATAGTTCATAAAGACTTTGCTGCGGACACAGCTTTCCGAGGAGACGCTAGGAGAACGAACAGAATGCTTCCACCCCCGCTGCCACTATGGATTTATTCTTAAGGGCAGGCTGCTGAAACGAAAACCTAAGTACCTCTTTTAATGTTTGTATCTTTTTGAGAGACACTTGAGATTTGATGAATAATACGGAACTGCATAAAGCTATTAAGAATTTTTAAGTAAAATGCCGTCCGGCTTGTTTATATGAAGGCCTGATGCTAGCAGCCAGGAGCTAAATCTTGCTAATCCTGGCCTTCTAAACCCTTAGATGCATGCATGCATCCATAAGTGAACATGGTGGAAAAAAAAATACTTTACAACGGCATTGCATCTCCCCCCAAAAATTGGAATAAAAAGTGATCTAAAAGTCACATTTACCCAACATGAAACCAAACTTCACTTCAGCCCTTACTCATGTCCATGGATAGAAAAACAAAAACATTATGGGTCACAGAAAATAATACAGCAGCACAAATGCAACTTTTTTTTAAAAAAAGTACTAAAACATGATGAAAACTCAAAAAAAGTTATCACCCAATTTGTACTGAAAAGCAGAATACAGATAGAATGTCATTTTATATTGAACAGTGAACTCCATAAAAATGACACAACAGTTTTTTTTCACATTCTGTTCCAATATATATATATTTTTTTTTTAGTTTCCCAGTAAATTATATGGTACCTCAATGATACCATGAAAAAGTACATCATGTGCCATAAAAAAACCCTCATACATCTAGACAGATGGAAAAATGAATGTGGGGAAGAAAACCGGATGAGATACAAGCATAAATTGCTGCAGCATTAAGGTGTTACAAGGGTTGTTCAACAATCCAAATTAAGAATACCCAAGAAGCTTTAAAAAGTTTTTTGGACCGTGACACATGATTTTTCTTGCCAAATGTTTCTTTCACTAGACTATTTGAATTGCCACGAGGCAAACAATCAGATCCCTAACCTTGATAAGCTCATGAAACGCATTGTT
>JAODAL010039905.1:0-37498 GCA_025379985.1 Phyllomedusa bahiana
TGGCGCCTGGCTGTTTCAATCAAACTGCACCGGAAAACCTGCTAGTAGGTTTATGTTTAAAAAGATAAATACTCCGGGAAACCTGCTTCTTTGTTTTCTATGAACTCAAAAAAACCCCATTTAAAATAATGAACCCCAATATATTTTTTGGGGTTACCCCCTTTGAAAGGGGGGTTTTAAAAAAGGGGGTTCAGCCCCCCTCTTTGGGGAGTTTCTCTGAGTTCAACCCCTGTGTGGGTCTGCCTTCCCCCGTCGCGACCCCATTACCTACAAAAACGGGGGCCTGACCCCCTGTCGGGGACCCCCCTGTCTCATTCCATAACACACGCTACAAAGCTCGTAGTTTTTGGTTGCTAAAATTCTTTTGCGCAATTTACACCAGGTTAAATTTAAGCATTGTTCTGTTGCTGGGTGCTAAAAGAAACCATTTTTTTTCCTCCCAAAAAAATAAATTTTGCATTAGCAAAATTCACAAGGAAGGTTAATTACAAGTTTTAAACTCTTTTTTTTGAAAAACGAAAAAAACCGCCATTGAAACACGTACAAACTGTAGTTTTTGGGGTTGCTCAATTTTTGCGAAATTTTGCATCCAGGGGTTTAAAACTTTTTCTGTGCTGTGGTGACTAAAAGAAAACTTTATTTCACCGCCAAAAAATACTTTTTCCCCTGTGGCAAATTCACAAGCAAGGGTTTAATTTCTTTTTTCCTTTTGTTGAGCGCGTAAAATACACAACTTGTAACCGTACAAAGCGGGGTTTTTGGCGTCAATTTTTGCGAAATTTTAAAATTTCTGGGGGTTTATTAGCTTTGTTCGTGCGTGGCGACTAAAAAAACCATTTTTTACCCCCAAAAATACATTTTTCCTGTGGCATAATTTCAAAAGCAAAGGGTTTTAAAAAAAAATTTTTTTTTCCTCTTTTTTGTTAGCGAAAAATACACCCATTGTAACCGCAAAAAAGCTCGTATTTTTGGTTGTTCAATTCTTTTGCGCAATTTAAAACCCGGGGGTTAATTAAGCGTTGTTCGCTGCTGGGGTGTAAAAGAAACCTTTTATTTCACGCCAAAAAATACATTTTTCCTGTACTTAATTCACAAGCAAATTTAATTAAAAGTTTTCCTTGTTGTTAGGGGAAAAAATACTTGCCTTGTAACACCTACAAAGCGGGGTTTTTGGGTGCTCAATTCTTTTTACAATTTACACCCAAAGGGGTTTAACTAAGTTTTTTTTCTGCATTTTGTACTCAGTATAAAAACTTTGTTTTTCACCCCCACAGAAAAATTTTTGTAGCAAAATTTCATACCCGAAGGAAATTAAGCCTGTTTATACTTTTATATTCATAAAATAACATTTTTAAAGGGCACATAAAGTAAATTTTTTTTGCCCATTTGTGGAGGCAATTTATCCAAGGGTAACCCAATCATGTTAGGGGTTCTTTTGAAGTAAAAATACAGGGTTGTATTTTCATAACAGAAATCTTCATAAACAGTGTTGTAATTTTAAAACAAAACAGTATTCAGACGAGAGGGGGAGGTCTTCACCTGTGAGTGGCAGTGGCGAAAAAACATTACGGAGCGGGCCCATTTTCCCACAGAAGGGGACGCGCAGCAGGGGTCACTGGGTGGGGCCACAACGCCGCTGTCATCTAGGGGCCGGTATGAAGAAACCCCAAGGGTTCTTGAGGGGTTTGACGGGGAAATATTTCCTCCCAATAATCTGAAAACCCCCAGCAAGAGTTTGGGAATTCAGAAAAAAACCCCTTTTTTTGCTTTCCCCGGGAGCGGGTCACGGCCCTCACCTGTCCTAAACCCCCCTTGCCCCCATGGGGTTCCCACAGAGTTTTCTATTGTGGTTGGGTCAGCGCCATATTCAGGATAACTTTGGGGAGGGCAGTCGGGAAGTGCTTGGCAGTAAAAGAAATGGGGCCCCTACCCCCCTGCTTCTTGCAGTGGGCCAAAGTATAATGTGGAAGGGGTATGGGGGGTCATGTTTGGGGGGGGGTGCCTTGCATCCCAAGACCGGTGTGAGGACGGGGCAGTAACGATGAAACAAAAAATAGATGATGTGTACCCGACCGATTTGGGGACCCGGGTGGGAAAGGCTTCATATCGCAGGAGAAGAGGGGGTCGGGTTCGCCAGGCAGCGGCGCTGCCAGCAAAAGGGTTTTTTTTGCCGGAGTCAGCAGGGTACAGCAGTGTGAGATTGAAGCCAAGCGGCCACGGGGTGAAAACCCACTTCGCGGTCCAAAAAAATAGCGGGACAGGGGGGTCAGGAGGCAGCGGCGTAAGTACTCAGTGCAGAGCGTTTGGGGGTAAAAATAGCTACTCGGCATGTGGGCAGTTTTTTGCTAAACACCGGAAGCCCAATAGGGTATATGTAGATTTTGTGGGAGAAAGTGAAGCGTGGCCAGGGGGCTAATGTTGGCACCAGGCCCCGCGTCAACACATCAGCGTCTCCCCCGGGGGCCCGGGAAAACGTGGGAGATGTGGTGGGCCATCCTGCCCGCAGCAGCAACACGGGTGGCACCAGCCATTGCAGCCGTAAGGCTCCCCACCCCTGCAGAAGGGGCTGTTTCTCTTTGACATCCTCTCCCCCTCCAGAGCTCCTGCTCCTCGCTACTCATGGCTCCAGCAGTCGTTTAGCGATGCGATTGCAACGATTGCAACGAGACAACAGTATGCGTCCAACCATCCTAAGGTGCAGCAGCTGACCGTGCTCCTGTCTAAGTTGTTGGTACTGTTGTCCCTCACTTTCCAAATGGTGGACTCTGCACCATTCAGAGAACTAATGGCTTGTGCCGAGCCGAGATGGAGAGTTCCAAGCCGTAATTTCTTTTCCAAAAAGGCAGTACCAGCACCTCATAAATATGTAGAACAGAAAGTGGGCCAGTCCTTGAGCTTATCGGTTTATTCCAAGGTGTACGGCAGCGCGGACGTCTGGAGCTGTAACTACGGTCAGGGCCAGTACAAGTCCTTTACGGCCCATTGGGTGAATGTGCTTCCTGCCCAGGCACACCAACAACTTGGACAGGAGACGCCGCTTTCTCCTCCACGTTGTCATCCTGCAGCTCCTGCGCCTCTGTCCGCCTACTCCTCCTCCACCACCACCACCATCTCAGCCTCCACAAGTATTGCTCCATCATACCACATGTGTAGGGCACAGCGGTGTCACGCAGTTCTACACCTGGCTTGCCTCGGCGAACGAAGTCACACAGGGGAAGAACTGCTCCGCGTCATGCAGCAAGAAATTGATGTGTGGCTTTCTCCGCGCCAACTGCAAATCGGAACCATGGTGACGGACAATGGGATGAACATGGTGTCTGCGCTGCACCGAGGAGGGATGGTCCATGCGCCCTGCATGGCGTATGTGTTCAATCTGGTTGTGAAAAGGTCTTCCACCGATCAGAAGATTCTGAAAATGGCCAGGAAACTGTGCATGCATTTCATCCATTCCTACAAAGCCAGGAACACCCTCCTCGAGTTGCAGCGGTAGAACGGCCTCCCCCAACACACTCTGATATGCGATGTTTCCACCCGTTGGAATTCCAGCCTGCACATGTTGGACCGACTATATGAACAGAGAAAGACGTGACACCTGCCGTTTGTTGAGGCCATTCGAGGAGGCCACGTTATTTGTCAGTCGCCAGGACTACGGGATGAATAACGTCATTCCACTGTTTAAATGTCCTGTAACAGATGCTGAAAAATATATCTGGCAGGGACGGAGATTGGCGACTACATCTCGTGGCCACATAGTCCGGGGGACTAAAATTTGGAGGGGGAGGGAGGACATTGGAGCAGGAGCATTGTCTGGGAAATGAGTGGATTTTCTACCCAGGTGACAAGAGAGGACGAGCAGAAGCAGCTGGAGGGGGTAGAGGAAAAATGAAGAAGATGAGGCAAATCGACCCCGCAAGCACAGGGCAGTATACAGTGGAGATGGAGGCAGGGAGCCCCTCGAGTCCCCTTGTGCAGATGGCCCGCAGCATGCTGATTTGCCTGGGCTAGTGACAGCCCGAATTTTCAGCCATCCGCAGAGGGGTTGACTTCTGGCTCTCCCCCCCTATTGGACCCTTGCTACCGGTCCAATATGGGAGCCTTTTTCCCAGCTACTGAGAGGGAGGACAAACTCAAATACTATAGTAAAATCCTCCGTAGTCAGTTGGCCGCTGCCTATGTGCGGCATCGTCCCTCCTCTGACAGGTCTGATCGGGGGGTTCCTCAGCGCCCCACGTATTTTCTGCCGCAGCTGCGGGGGGAAGGTTGGGGGGTAGGAGCAGAAAACCAGCTCCATCAGCGGGAAACCCTAAACCCTGGAGTCACTGATGGGGGCAGCTTCCTTCACCCCCTAGTAAAGGGGGGGTTTAGCCCGCCAGCAGCAGAGGGCCCTGTAGCAGTCCCTGAACCAACAGGTGGTAGCCTACTTGGACAGCACTCTGCCCCCCCAGTTAGAAGATCCGTGGACTACTGGGCAGCCAACTGGATGTGTGGCCACAACTTGCCAAAGTTTGAGTGGAGAAGCTGTCCTGCCCGGCCAGAAATTGTGGCATCAGAGCGGGTGTTCAGTGCAGAGGGGGCCATCGTTACCCAAAGGAGAACCCGTTGTCCCACGAAATGTGGAACGACTACCTTTGTCAAGTTGAATCGGGGCGTGGATCGGCCAGGATTTCCACACACCAATCCTTAGGCGTCAGACTACATCAGCCATGACGCCTCACCCAAACTGTGAGAAATGAGTCTTGGTTCAAACTACCAACCTCAGCCACTATTCTGATGCCGCCACCCGCCTGATGCCGCAATCTGCTGACAGTTTCTCCATCTGCAACCAACCATCTTTACCAGGACTGGTATTTGCCAACCCACCTCCACACTCTGTCCATTGTGCCACTCTCTGACCTCATTTCTGTTGCTCCTGCCGCCGTCACCACCACTCCCTCTCATTTTGCCACTCTGTGGCCTACTCCTGTTTTTGCAACCTCCAGAATGTCATTATGCCACTGGCCCGACCTGATGCTGGGTGCCGCCGTGCCCTCCACACTGTGTCATTGTGCCCCTCTGTGCCTTACTCCTGTTTTTGCCACCTCCAGAATGTCATTGGGGCCACTGCCTGACCTCAGCCTGCTGCCGGCTCCCCCAACCTGTGCTTGTGCACTTGTGGCTACTCCTTTTTTTTTCCCCACCTCCAGAATGCATTGTGCCACTGCTTGCCCCAAAGTGCGGGCCCCGTGCCCCCCAACTGTCATTGTCCCTCTGGGGCCTACCCCCTGTTTTTGCCACCTCCAACTGTCATTGTCCACTGTTGACCCCTTCTGTCTGTGGCTGCTCCCCTAACCTCCACACTGTATTGTCCCACTCTGTGGCCCTTTTATTTTTTTGCCCTCCAGAATGTCTTTTGGTGACACTGCGCCCTCATGCTGCTCTGCCGTGCCTCCCATGTTCTTGTCCCATCTGTGGCCTACTCCTGTTTTTGCCACCTCCAAATGTCATTGTCCCACTCCCGCCCTCATACTGCTGTGCCGTGCCCCCCCAACTGTTTTTGTGCCACTCGGGGCCCTACTCCGTTTTTGCCACCTCCAAATGTCATTGTGCCATGTCTTCTAAGCTCTGTGGCTGCCGCCGTCACCTCCACATCTGTCCAAAAATTTTGCCCCCCTTAGTCTCAGCTTTTTTTTTTCCCCAGCTTTCGCGGGCAAGACTTTATCGGGCCAACTTTCCCCGCTTAATTTTTTTGGTCTTTTTTCCCCTCTTAAGTGCTCGGGAATTTTATAGGGAAGCGATTCTAAAGCGGGGCAGTAGTGGTGTCAAACTAAAAAAAACATTGTATGAAACCAAACCAAGCTCCCTGCATTTTAAGTGGCAAAAACGTTCTACCACCCTGCGGTCTGTGCAGCCGGGAAATGCTTTTTTAACGCGATTTGTCCCGAATAATTGGGGACCGAATTTATTTTTGTCGGGAAATTCGGCGAAGTGACCGAACCGAATTTTTGAGAACTTCGCCCATCTATAGTGATTTTATTTTTGTTATTTTTTAAAAAAAAAAAAAACCTACAGCACTTTAAGTATATGTTCACATGATGAATTTTAACCCTATCCTGACAGCTGGTCATAATTTTTGCTCTTTGTTTTTTTCCTCTCAGCCTTCCACGAACCATAATGTTTTATTTTTTCATCTACATAAACATAAGGGCTTGGTTTTTTTCATGTACTTTTTAATAGTGTAATTTACCGTACCATAGAAAGTACTGGGAAAAACCTATTTCTCGCCAATGTCATTGGGGGACACAGCACCTTAGGTATAGGCCCTTGCCTTAGGAGGCTGACACTATGCGGACCAAACGTGCTAGGTCCGCCCCAATGGCCTATATCCCTGCTGCTGACGCTAGGCTGATCAGTTTTCAGCCTAGTGTTCGTAGGAGGCAGATGCTGCTCTGAAGCTCTGCGGTGTTTGTTATTTGTTTGTTTCTTTGCAGGAGGTGATTGAGCACCTGACTCTCACCTTTAGGAAGGTGATTGAGCACCTGACTCTCACCTGTAGGAAGGTGATTGAGCACCTGACTCTCACCTGTAGGAAGGTGATTGAGCACCCGCCTCTCACCTAGTGGAACGTGATCAAGCGTCTGGCTCTCACTTCGTGGAATGGTGATCGAGCCTCTGGCTCTCACCTGTCAGGGGGGTTGTCAGAGAGTACTTTTACTATGACGTTGTCCCCCCTGAGGGAATCAGGAAACCAGTCATTTTTTTAGCTGGCTGACCTTCCTTTTTGCTGCTCACCCGTCCCCACCTGCCGCCTCCGCGGCCTTTTTACGGATTCCAGAAGATGTGATGCCGCGATGCCCAAAGACGTCTCATTGATGAGTAGTCGGGGTTTTCCGTTTCTGTTTTTGGGTTTAGAGGGCTGCAGATGTTCAGTTATCCTACGGCCCCCCCAGCGTCTTCCCTTTTCCCGGTCTTGGAGGGCTTCCCAGGGGTGGGAGCACGTTCCCCCCCGCTTACCTGTAGCCGGCACTAGGCAACGGGCATGTTGGCTTGCTGTGTCAGTGATCGGGCAAACATTTTGGCCCCCAGCGACATTTACCCCGGTGGTTTTGGGCTACCCAGGGGTGGGCACTTTCCCCCGCTTAATCATGGCTGGTGCTAGGCAGCAGGGCACGTTTGGCCTGCTGTTCCGGCGTTTGAGCAACCATTTGGACCACCGCGGACTGCACCCCGGGGCTTGGCAGGGGCGCGGGGGGTAGTAGGGGCCTCCCAGAGGCGAGGTGCTCCTTCCCCACTTCCCAAGGGCTTTTCCAGAAGGGATGAGCGATTATAATCGACAAAGTTGAAATCGGCACGGTTTTTAGGTTAGAGCAGGATGAGCTGGGTGTGCGACGTCATGACTGTGATGTGAGGTTTCATTGGCGGAAAAATCGCATGTTCAATTCTTGTTTTGATAAACAGCGTTTCCCTTTTCACACCAGTGTTCATGCCCATTAGGCAATGTGTCTAGATCTCCCTCAATACATTAAACTCAGCTCAGAGACACAGTTCTCTTTATTCACACAGACAACTATGCTTTTAGCTGTGAACACTGGCATAACTATCGGGGTAGCAGATGTAGCAGCTGCCCTGGGGCCTGTGCGCTTAGGGGGCCCATGCGCTTAGGGGGCCCGCACCCCAGGGCAGACGCTAACACGTTTGCTACCCTGGTCGCGCTCCGGGGCCCCCCGGGCAAAAAAATAACATTTCCTCGGCGGGCACGGAAATGCGGGGCCCGGCGCAGTCACTGGCCGCATGTCAGGGAGCCTCCGGTGCAGAGAGCAGGGACGCAGGTAACGTCTAAGACGCTCCCCCCCTAAGTCCTTACTGCGGGGGCGATCAGTGTGACTGCGGGGCCAGAGCCAGCAGCAGCAGCAAGAGGAAGAGGACACAGCAGGGAGGTAGGTAACAGTCCCTCCCTACCCCCCCTCGTCCACCCAAAACGAGCCCCCCTCCCTCCCTGTCTCCTAACTCAGCCTCCTGGTCCCCCAAAAGGGCCCCCCTTCCCTCCTTCCCCCAATTACTCCCCCTGTCCCCCCCAAAACACCCCCTCCCCCCTTTCACCCCCCCTCCTCAAAACATCCCCCCCCCCCCCCCCCCTTTCTTTTAAACTCCCCCCCCCCCGTCCTCCAACCTAGCCCTCCCTGTCCCCCCAAAATGAACCCCCCTCCCTCCCTGCGCTCCTATCCCCCAAAACGGCCCCCCCCCCCCCTTTCCTCTAACTCCCCCCCCCTGCCCCCACAAAACGGCCTCCTCCCTCCCTCCCTGGCCCCTTACTCAGCGCCCCGCCCCCAAAATGGCCCTCCCCCCCCCTTCCCCAAACTCACCCTCCCTCTTGTCCCCCCAATTTTGCCACCCCTCCCAAATCTCCATTCCCTACCTGACCCCCCACCACATCCCCTCTCTTTTTTCCTACCCCTTTCCCAACACCCCCCTCCTTCTCCTCCCCCCCCACACTGTTTCCCTCCCTTTTCCAAGCCCCACCCAGCTTTCCCCAACATCTGTAGGGCTATCCACATCCGGAAAACTGAGGGGGGACCCTCCCCCACAGCAGGGACCCCTCTTTAAAGGGTCCTGCTGTAACCCTGTCACCCACTTTCCCGCTGCGAATAAACTACCCAGTAATGGGAAAGCTGGGGGACACCCTCCACACGGAAACCAAAAGCTAAGTCCTGTGGGGGATGGGGGCCACCAGCTTTTCCCGGACGCTGACCCTGCTATTTGGAAGTCACCCTGCTTTCACATATACTGGAAAATTATTCAGATCTGGAAAGCGGTGAAACATACTTCATAGCGGGGATTCAGCTTTCTGGGGGCCTGCGTTTGGGGTATCACCCAGCTTTCTTTTTGCCTAATAGGCATTTTTCATCCGGAAACGGGTGACATGGTTCACAGCAGGCGTCCAGGGAAAACTGGGTGATGTCCCATTTGTAGGTTTTTTTTTTTTTTTTTTTTACAGATTCCCATTTGGACTACGTCGGATTCGATGGACTAGGTCGAATGGCGTTGTGTCTATTTCTTTAATAAAATGGATAACGAGGGAGGGTGTCGGGGAGTGTTTATTTAAATAAAGTGTTTTTGTCTCATTTCTGTGTGTTTTTTTTCATTTTATTCCAGTGATAGTAATGGCGGTATCTGGATGACGCCTCTCCATTACTAACGCTCGGGCTTGGTGTCAGCCAGTGGTGTTTCTTGTTGCCCACGGCTGACACTAACCCCCTGTTACTATTACCCCAGTACCCAATGCACCAGGGGTACTGGGAAGAGCCGGTAACCATCAGCAGCATACCCTCTAATGTGAAGGTCCGCTTCTGGAGCAGCTGCAGGCTGGTATTTTTAGAGTGGGAAGAGAACAGTATCGATGGTTCTTCCCATTCTGATAGTATCAGACTGCTGCTGTCGGTTTTACCCTGGCTGGTTATGGAAATTGGGCGGGACCTCACATCTTTTTTTTCTGAAACTGTATTTATTTAATGAGAGTCTGCACACGGGCATCCACTGTAACGATTACAGGCGGTGCCCACTGTAGGATTCTCAATAAATAAATTATTTTAAAAAAATAAACAACATGGGGGTCCTCCCAATTACCATAACCAGCCACGGTAAGACCTACACAGCATCCTAATACTATCAGAATGGGAAGGTCCATCATTACTGGTCCCTTCCCATTATAGGAGTACCAGCCCGCAGCCGCACCAGAAGCAGACCCTCACATTAGAGGGTCCGCTCCTAACGGTTACCGGCTCGTCCCGGTACCCCTGGTGTGTTGAATGTTGGGGTAATCTTGACATGGGATTAGTGGCGGCCTTGGGATGACAAAAACTGCTGCTGGCTGACACCAAGTCCTAGCGCTAGTAATAGAGGCATCTGACAGACACCACTATTACTATCACTGGAATTAAATGGAAAAAAAATAACACAGAAACAAAATAAAAAAGCAGTTTATTTAAATAAACTCCCTGACACCGGCCCTCGCTGCCATGTTAATTTAGAAATAGATGCTACGCTGGTCCGACATAGTCTAATGAATCCAATAGTATTATACACCATTCCCTGCACCCCTGAAGGTCAGGGCTGTCGCTGATCATCTGGGGGTGCAGGGAATGGGGAACAGGTCAGAGCCGCACCACAATCTCTGCGGGGTTGGTCTTCTGTCTCCCCCCAGGAGATTGTTCTGTAAGCTGTGGCCTTTACCTCCACTCTCACACCTGTGGCCTATTGCCAACACAAAATACAATCCTCACCTGACACTCTATAACCCCCTGACAACTGCCTGTTTCCCCATACTCCCCTACTCCACCTATCACCACATGTGGAGTTTGTACAGAGGTGGGAGTTGGTAGGGAGGTGCTGGAAAAGTGCAGAGTCTAAAATGTTTGTGTGGTTAATTCTGCAGGGACGAGGCCGAGAGAAGTCATCATGGCGATCTGGAAGGAAAGGAGAAAGGGAACAACTCCCAACAGAGAAGACGTCACCTGTGAGTCACTAAATTGTATTGTACTGTCATCACTTATATGTCTACAGAGCCTGTGTACACTGGAATCTACCACCATTTGGACACTGTACGACAGGAATATTGGTAGTAATGTAATGGTTCATATTCAGGATCAGTATGGCTGTATTATTCAGTCACTGTGTGGTGGTGATATGTAGTCATGGTGTGATGGTATTATTCAGTCACTATGTGGTCATGGTGTTGTGGTATTATTCAGTCACTATGTGCTGGTGATGTTGTCATGGTGTGGTGGAATTATTCGATCTCTGTATAGCGATATCATTGATTATATTAGTCTTGGTGTGGTTAGTAACAGTACTGGGATATTTGCTCCTTGTACAGCGGTATTATGTGGTCACTGACTGACCATTATATAGAGGTATCATCCATACAACATTGTCTTTAAGCTATTTGTATGGATTTCTGTGTATACAATACATTACTTTATATAACTACATATTTACAGACGCTAGTGGCGCCACTGTTGTGTTGGCGCTGGTCTTCTGGAGGGGCGGGGCATGATTTTGTTTGGTGGGGCGTGGTTAGAGGCATGTCCTGGTATGATGTAATTTGTTTGAGGTGTGGTCAGAGGTGTGGTCTGATGTGATGTCATTAGTGTGGGCGTGGCCAGAGGCGTGGATAATGTGTCCCTATTTGCAAACTCTAAATGTTGGGAGGTATGGTGTTGTTGGTAATGTTCGTTTTGGTATAATGGATTTGCTTGGTAGCAGTATGATAGTGAGATGAATGGTGCGGTATTTGCCCCTTGTATTATCTACATTATCTAACAGCATGTCCTGGTAAATGTTCATGGTCAGAGAGGTGGGCGAGGGGGGCATCCAAAAGTTTGCTTTGGGGCCCAGGCTTCTCTAGTTATGCCCCTGGTTGTGAACATTGGAACATAGGTTGATTAGAGAATTTCAGTTCTTAGTTAGTTAGGCTGAGACTTTTTAATGAAGCATCTAGCGCTGTACAGCCGTGACGGGGTGGGGGGGGGGAGGGCTGGGCGCAAACACAGATGGACAGACAATCAGACAGGCAGGCTTTTGAAAGGAGAGTGTATATTGTGCAGCCCAGACTCTGTATTGAACCTGCATTGAGATGTCCTTTTTTTTTTCCCGTTTTTGGCCAGCACAGCTCGCACCTGAGGTGAAATAGTACCTTTTATTTTGTGCAGCCCAGTTTTTTTTTCAAAGACCCCCCTTGTACTTACATAGGATACAGAAATTTTCTAGTAACATGCTGTTGTATTTCATTGGGGGCAAAACCCACCTTTTATTATCCAACATTTTAATTAGGTGTTTTTCACTTTGGCGCAGGCCATTTTTGTTCAAAGACCCATCTTGTACTTATATTAGGATACAGAAATTTGCTAGTAATTGCTGTTGTATTTCATAGGTGCAAAACCCACCTTTTATTATCCGGATAACATTTAAATAGCTGTATTTCACTTTTGGTACGGCCAGTTTTGTTCAAAGAGCCACCTTGTACTTAAATTTGAATACAGAAATTTTGTGGTAACTGCTGTTGTATTTCATTGGTTCCAAAACCCACCTTTTATTATCCGTATAACATTTAAATTGCTGTATTTCACTTTGGTGCGGGCCCAGTTTTGTTCAAAAAGAGCCCCCTTTGTACTTAATTTGAATACAGAAATTTTGTGGTAACTGCTATTGTATTTCATTGGTGCAAAAACCACCTTTTATTATCCGTATAACATTTAAATATTGCACTTTGGTTCGCCGCAGTTTTTTCAAATAGCCACCTTGTACTTAAATTTGGATACAGAAATTTTGTAGTTACTGTTGGTGTATTTCATTGGTGCAAAAACCACCTTTTGTTATCCGTATAACTTTTAAATAGCTGCATTGCACGTGGTGCTGCCCTAGTTTTTTGCAAATAGCCACGTTGTACGACAATTCTGATAGAATTTTTTTTCTAGCAACTGTTCTCATTTGTCATTGCTACAAAAAACGCAATTTCTCATCCGTGTAACTTCTGAATAGTTTTATTGCACTCGTTGAATCTAAGTTTGGCACAGATAGCGCACTTGTATGATATTTTGTTGAAAACTATCAATTCCTAGTCCTACTGGGCAGTTGTAAATCTCTGGGACTGAAGGAAGAACACTGTTGATTTGGTCTTACGGTTCTTCCATCAGAAAACCGCATTTCACAGGTATTAGCTAAAACATTTCAGTTTCTAATCCTAGTTGGCTTTTAGGAAATTTTAGAGGATTTAAGAATAGCTGTGATTTGCCGTCTTTTATAAGATCTGCAAAAACTCTTCCATAACTTCTTAAATTTTTTTCTTTCTGAACATTGAGCGAAATGCAGGTGGTAAGCGAGCAAAGAGGGTTGTAGGAGGTAGAGGTACGAGAGAAGGTGCTCCTTCCAGTGCTGGCGACAACACGCAACCAGCGGATCGTCGGTTGCAGGCCCAAATCGGGCCTGTCATCGCTGGGTCAGGGCCCTTTGTGAATCTCGGTAACAAACAGCGTCGCCAATCTGTTCTTCAGTGATTAATACAACCTGCATCCAGCAGTCTTACCTCCTCGTCCTCCCAGTCATAGCCACATGTTGTCATCATCATCGTCAGCATCCGTCCAACATGAAGCGAAGGCAGCCCAAATGTCAACTCGTGTACCCACCGTTTGTGAAAAATCCATTTTCTGAAGACCTTTTTGATGACAAAATGCGGTTGGGTCAGAAGGCATTTTTAAAAATCAAGAGGCCAAACAGGATGATTTTGTCTGCTCTGACGCCCGGGTTACTGATGCCATCAGAGGAGGAGAAGAAAGCCGGTCACTCGGCAAAAATCCCGGGCGTACGGCAACGCCTTGCAGTGTCTGTTGCTTGTAGCCCGCAGCTCCAGGATGTAGAATTTCAGGACGAGGAAGTCACCTTTGTTGATGATGAAGATGATGACATTGCGGATCCCACGTGGTTTTTTTCAGCAAATTTGCTTGCGAGCGCTTCACACTGGACGAAAGGGGAAGAAAGATGGGTAGTGTCAGTACAGGTCTCGCCCTCAAAAGGGAGGGCAGTCGCACAAGTCTGCTGAGATTATTCCGCCAGCCACGATCAGCGGAAACACCGCTCCTCGCTTATCGCCGTCGAAAAGGTCCAGGACCTCTCAAGCCTGGGCCTTTTTTGAGCTAGCCTCTGATTCACCCAGTGATGTCATATACCGCATTTGCTGTAAACGCATCAGTCTAGTCACATGCAGCGAATGCATGAGTTGAAATGGAGGCAACACTTGGCCAAAAAAGGCCACACCGATGCCGGGCTTTCAACCACTGCACACCCTCTGTCTCCGCCTCCTCCCCTTTCCCCCCACCCAAGCGTTCCTCAGCTGCCCATGTCTCTCAGAGTCACGATCAGGGATCAGTCTCCGCTTCAGCCTCCACCGTCGCCCGAGTACCACCAGCACCACCAGACACCCATCCTACCCCTTCTCCTTCCACCAGTTTGACGACCTGCACGCCGTACAGTGGCCAGTCTAGCAGCCAGCCTTCTGTCTACCAGGTTTAACCCAAACCATCCCAAAGCCAAAAGCCTGAATGTCGGCATTGCCAGGCTTTTGGCCTTGGAAATGTTGCCTTTCCGTCTGATGGACACGATGGGGTTTCCCCCACGTCATTGCCCTTGCCTGCCCCCCAAAACCAGATGCAGAGCAGGCATTTCCCTTTTCCAAAAAAAAGCCTTCCCTGCCCTGGCCAGCCAAAGTGTCATCTAAAATTTCAAGCGCGTTGTCTGCATCTGTGTCCGGCAAAGTCCATCTGACCACCGACACATGGACTAGAAAGCACGGCCAAGGCCGCTATATCTCTGTGACAGCTCACTGAGTGAGCGGGGTGGATGTCTCTGGTGGTGACGGTGACTCTCAGACTCGTGCGCACATCTTCAAATCGGCAAGGATTGTGCAGGTTCTTTTCCCCAAGGTCCTCTGGTGGCATCAGGCCCCAGAAGAAACTAGGCCATGTTGAAATTAATATGTCTTGGAGATCGTCAACACACAGGTCAGGAGCTGTGGATGGCTCTTCGTAACAAGACCGAGCGCTGGCTGGGTGATAAGAACCTTGTGCCAGGCAAAGTGGTGTGCGAATCTTAGCCGAATCTTCCGATAAAATTTGTTTCGGTCTGAACTGCCTCGGGACGAATCATGTTAAAAAAACAGCTATTTCCAGGCTGCACATAGCCTGTAGGGTGCTGTAGAACGTTGTGCTATGCTTAAATATGCAGAGGGAGCTTGGTTTGGTCTTCATACAAATGTTGTTGTTTTTAGTATGACACGCATTATGACTGCCGCCGCTCTTAAAAATTTTCTTCACTATAAAATTCCCTGGGCACTTAAAGGCAAAACTGACCAAAAAAAATGAAGTGGGGAAAGTAGCCTGATAAAGTCATGGCAGCGGGCAGCTGGAAAAAAACAAGCTGGGGCTCAGGTGGCAACATCAGTAGGCCCCAGAGTGGGACAGTGACAGATGTGGAGGTGACGGCAGCAGCCACAGCAGGAAAGGTCAGAGAGTGGCACAATGACAATTCTGGAGGTTTGGGAAAAACAGGATTAGGGCCCCAGAGTGGCACAATGACCAGAGAGTGGGATGGTTTACGGCAGCATCAGCTTGAGGTCATACAGTGGCACAATGACAGAGTGTGTAGGTGGCACCACAGGAGTAGGCCACAGAGTGGCACAATTACAGAGAGTGGAGGTGATGGCAGGAGCAACAGCATGAGGTCAGAGAGTGGCACAATGACAGGGTGTGACGGTGACCGCAGCAGCAACAACAGCAGCAGCAGCATGAGATCAGAGAGTAAAAAGAAAAAAAGACAAGGATACAGCACTGCAACAAAATCTAACAGAGATGTGCAAAGCTCAAAGGTATGATCCAAAACCCTCCAAGCTTGAGAATGACTCCATGGAGGAGTTGAAACATTGCTTGTATGGACTTAGGTGATTTAATTACTTTTTTTGACATATTTGGTGGTGCTGCTTTCTTTATTTTTTTGAGGTCAGAGAGTGGCACAATGACACAGTGTGGATGTCACGGCACCAGCAACAGACGCAGCAGCATGAGTACAGCAGTGGCACAATGACAAGAGTGTGAGAGGTGGATGGCATTAACAGTCCATGGTAAACGATGGTGGTAGGCAGGATGGAGAACTATGGCAGCAGATGTGTGGCATCAGGTGGGTGGCGGAATCAGAATAGTGCTAGGCAGGTAGTCGTTGAACCCAGAACTCATTCTCACAGTTTGGGTGAGGCGGTCATGGCTGATGTAGTCTGATGCCTAAGCATTGGTGTGTGAAAGATCCTGGCCGATCAGCCTGTTCATTTGATAAAGGTCAGTCGTTCCACATTTCACCGTGGACAAGCGGGGTTTCCTTGGGGTAATGATTGGCCCCCGACGCACTGGAACACCCCTCTGATGCCACACTACTGGGGCCGGGCAGGACAGCTCTCCACTGCAAACTCGGCAAGTTGCGGCCACACATCCTGTTTGGTCTGCCACAGTAGTCCAGTGGCTTTTAACTGGGGTGGCTGGAGTGCTCTCCAAGTAGGCCCACACTGTTGGTTAAGGGGATGCTCCAGGTTCTGCTGCTGCTGCTGCTGCTGGCGACTGACCTCCTACACTGGCGGGCGCGGGGGCCGGGGTGAAGAAGCTGCTCATCAGTGACTCCAGACTTGGTTGCTGATGATGGAGCTCGGTACTGCTCCTACCCCCCCTCACCTTCCCGCTGCAGCCGCTGGGCAGTAGTACGTTGACAGCTGAGAACCCCCTGGTCAGACCTGTCAGAGGAGGGACGACTTGCCGTACATTGGCTGCGTGTCCATCTGGACTTACGCGGAGGATTTCCCTCTTGTATTGACGTTTGTTCCACCTCTCAGCAGCTGGGAAAAAGGGCTCCCATTTGGATCGGTAGACGAGGATCAATAGGGTGGAGAGCCAGAAGTCATCCCTCTGCCGGATGGTAATATTCCGCGTCATAGCAGGCAATCATTGCTGTGGGCCTTCTGCACAAGCGACTCCGAGGGCTCCCTGACTCCATCTAACTGTATAACTGCCACGGTGCTTGCGGGTCATCTGCCTCGTTTCCTCATCATCTCCATCTACTCCTCCAGCTGCTCCTGTCCTCTCTCTGTCACCCTGGGTAGAAAATCCACCTATTTCACCAGACAATGCTTCTGCTCCAATGTCCTCCTCCTCCTCCTTCTCCTCCAGATCAGTCCCCACCGGACTCACGGATGGCCGCGAGATGTAGTCGGCCACGTCTCCTAGTCCTGCCCAGACTAGATTTTTCCAACATTCTGTTCTGGACATGAAGCAGTGGAATGACGTTATTCATTCCCATAGTCTGGCGACTGACATATAACGTCGCTCCTCGATGGATCAGCAAACGGCAGGTGTCACGCATGAGCTTGCCACTTGTTGACATCAAACTTACACAGGGGAGAATCATGTCCACCTGGATCATCAAAAATTCGTTAATGGGCCATTTCTCTGTTTTATACTGTCGTCCAAATGTTGCAGGTGGGAATTCCAACGGTTGGAAACATCGCATATCAGAGTGTGTTGGGGGAGCCCATTCTTGCCGGCTGCAACTCGAGGGAGGGTGTTCCTGGCTTTGTAGGAATGGATTGAAGTGCATGCACTGTTTCCTGGCCATTTTCAGAATTCTTCTGAAGATCGGTGGAAGGACTTCAGGAATTTTTCACCAAACAGATTGAACACGTAGCCATGCAAGGGCGCCATGGACCATCCCTCTCGGTTGCAGCGCGGACACCATGTATCCTCCCGATTGTCCACGTCACCAAGGTTCCGAATATTTGCAGTTGGCGCGGAGGAAGCCACACATCGATTTTCTTGGCTGCATGACGCGAGCAGTTCCTCCCCTGAGTGACTTCATTCGACGAGGCAAGCCCAGGTGTAGAACTGTGTGACACGCTGTGCCTACACATGTTGGAGCAGCTAACTTGTGGACGGCGTGATGGTGGTGGTGGAGGAGGAGGGTAGGTGGACATTGGCGCTGGAATCCGCAGTTTGACATAAGTGGCGTCTCCTGTCCAAGTTGTTGGTGTGCCTGGGCAGGAAGCCCATTCAACCAGAGGGATGTAAAGGAATCGTTCGGGCCCCTGACCATAGTTATCAGCTCCAGACGTAGTTGCGCTTGTCATGCACCTTGGAACAAAAATTTATAAGCTCAAGGACTGGCCACCTTCTTTTCTACATATTTAGGAAGTGTTGGTACTGCCTTTTTGGGAAAAGGAAATTATGCTTGGAAATCTCCATCTCGGCACGGCAAAAGCCATCAGTTCTCTGAATGGTGCAGAGTCCACATTTGGAAGGGAGGGGACTGCAGTCCAACAACTGGTTCAGGGCACGGTAGGGTCTGCACTTAGGATGGTTGGAGCAATACTGTTGTCTCTTTTGCAATAACTCGTGAACGACCACTGCTGGCGCCATGAGTAGCGAGGGAACAGGAGTATGGGAGCAGGGAGGTGGATGGCATAGAGAAACAGTCCCTTCTGCAGAGGTGGTGGTGTCTTGACTGTCTGCATATGGGCAATGCGTGCCACTGGGCGCTGCTGTGCTGCTGTTGCTGCGTCGGCAGGATGGACCACTAAATCTGAGCCTCATTCTCAGGATACGGATGGTGACGATGCATGTGTTGACGGCTCTGGGCCTTGGTGCCAACGTTTTTCCTGGCCACGCTTCTATTTCTGCCACAGTTCTACATATACCCATATTCGGCTCCTCCGGTGTCTTAGCAAAGAAACTACACACACCGCCGGAGTATCTGATTTTACCGCCAATGCTCCGTTTGATGAGTGACTTACTGCCTGCCACCGCCGACTGCTGAAGCCCCTGTGCGCTACTTTCTTGGACCTGTGAAGCGGGTTTTCTACCCAGTGGGCTGCTGGGCTCCGAACCTCACGCTGCTGCTACCTGCGGACTCTCGAGCCACACTAACCCACTTGCTTGCTGCGCCGCTGCCTGAGCGCACAGCCTGACGCCCTCTTCTCCTGATGATGATGAAGCCCTTGCTTCACCCGGCTCCGAAGTGCGGTCGGGCTACATCATCATCTATTTGTGTTTCATCGTCACTGCTGTCTATCACCGGTCTTGCTATGAGAGGGCTGACCCTCACAACATGGACCTCCCATGCCACTCTCCACATCTTTTACTTTGCCGCCTACTTCAAGAAGCAGGGGATTTTGGCCCCAGTTCTGCGTGCCAATTATCTGCTGACTTGACACTCCTCAAAATGTTCTTCCTCGCTATATAGTGGCGATGAGCTCACAGACCACATGTAAGATCTCTGGCTGAGGGAACGCATGGGACAGAGGAGGGTTGTGGACAGGTGAGGGCCATGACTGTTTCCTGGGTCATGCCAAATAAGGGTTGTGTTACGTTCCCACCGGACTCTTGCTGAGGTTGTCAGAAGTCATTGGGAGGAAGTGGATGACCTTAGTCAATCCATTCATGAGAACATTGGTTCTGCTGAACAAAACAGGCCGCCTAGATGACAGCGGCAGTTCTGGCCTCTACCGAGAGACCTAGCTGCGTCGCCCCTTGCTGTTCGCAGACCTGGACTGCTCCAGGTATGTTTGTGCACTGTCCACCCGCAGGTGAAGGAGCTGCCACCTCTATGTCTGACATACTGTTTGATCATAAAATTGTACAGACACTGTTTGGATGAGAAGATTATCTGTATTTGATTAATATACCCACACCCTGTATTTGACTCCAAATTGAACCCACTTACAAGCTTGGGGTAACACTTGGATATAATTTGCGCCCCACAAATGGCAGGTGAATATTTTACTTGTATGTGACGTTTTTAAAAACACTCGTGTTATTTTACGGAACAACAACAACAGAAAATCTCGTAATAAACCTTCGGATATGAATTATGCTACAACCAAAATTTCTTTTTTGGAGGTGAAAAAGAACGTTTATTTTTACTACAGTACAACTGAAGTAAAATACTTAGTTAACCTTGGATTGTAATTTGCGCACAGGAAAATGTCTGCCAACACATTACCAGCATTTGCTGCGTGTTAAAATCGGCGTGTATTTTTCGGAACACAACAACAGAAAAACTTGTATTATCCTTCGGTTGAGAATTATGCTACAGGAAAATTTCTTCTTTGGTGGTGAAAAAGAATGTTTTCTTTTAGTGACCACATATAGAATGAACAACGGCTTAATTACCCCAAATGAATTGAGGCGGATGCCAAATATTAAGTGGTATTTGGTTTGTAGAAACGCTGATTCTTTTACTTGTATACAACAGGAACCTGGCTTAGATATCCCTTGGTATTCATGTGCTCAAGAATTGAGCAGATAGCATTAAAATGTTTATGCAGCTGCATTGGAGACACTGGACTTACCAATACCCTACAAAATCAGAATTAGAAGTTAAGAGAAGCAGTTCTGTGACAAAGCTGTGACACCCCCAAAAATTGCTGTTAAAAGTGAGTTCTTTTTGTATTGAGTATCATATAGCGCAGCAGCGGCTGGTGCAGCACCTTACCTACTAAGCACAGTGAGAGGAGTGTTAGGCATGCAGCATGGCGCCCGGAGCCATATATAGTGTGGTGACGTCACTGATCCCGTCGGTCTCTGATTGGCTTCATCTCTTGCACATGTCATGTAGGCTACGCCTTTCTTCCTCCCCAGACTTCTTTGCCCATTGTATATGATGTATAAATCAAAAACACGCTTTGTTCCGCGAATCACACCAAACTTCGACTTCGTTCAGAATCGAGTTTTCTGAAATTTCTAACAAATTCCGCTTCGTTAGAAATATCCATTCGCCCCCATCTCTACTTGTTGTCAGATATTTCTAAAGCCGGCTACCGGGTCTGGACTGCTTGCTGAGGAAGGCTTCGAGGTCGAGTCTCTTTTTCCGGCCGTTCGCACCCCTGCATTCGTCCCGCCTTGACTGCGTTGACAGCGTCTAGGCTCCGGCCTTCCCCGTCAACCATCTCTTTGTGGACGTAGCAAACAAGTGGAAATTCCACCTCCACATGCTCCAGCGATTGAGGCAGCCCGAGTCAATGCCATTACGTGGCGTACGATGTGACACATGGCCTGCCAATGCAGCGGTGCGGACCTCAAGGGTGTTGAGCCACCGTACGTGGAGGCAGGTTGAAAGAGCTTCACCATCCTTTCCAGTTTTGAAGAAGCACCAAAATGGTCAGTGCAGACAAGTCCTTGTCAGCATGAGCATTGTGGTGTCGTAGTTCTGGAAGATCGTTGGACCACTCTGAAAACATCAGGTCCCACAGTGAGGGAGGACGGGACGACGGACACAGATGCGGATCAAGCCTTTCTCTCCGTCGATCCAGAAGGCTCGACAGGGTTTCACAATTTTATCAGTCTTCTTTAGGCAGTGGTTCGAGGTCCTGGGCTAGTGCAAGGGCGGCGCCCCTCAGCTCTCAGAATGCTTCATCTCAGGCATGTCAGGGTGTGTTGAAAGCTGTGTTTTTTTTTCGGAGGAGAGAGGAGAAGGGAGGAGGAGGATGAGGTATTCCTGGACACGGACGTTACTGATCGTCCCACGTGCATTGGAAAGAGATATTGGCACGAATTTTGAGCGGAAGAGGAAGATGAGGAAGATCAGTTTGCTAGTGCCCCTCGCGAGCTACTTCTCCCATTGTAGTCTATGGAGAGATGGGCGGAATGAAATCTCGGCTTCAGCGCCGTGCGGCAGGAGTTTGATTTTAAAAATATATTTGTTATTAGTTGTAAAAATAGTTCTCTGAAAAAGAGCTCAAACCTTCTAGAAAACATAAATCAATTAAATCCCGAAAACAACGCGTTTTGTTGCGAGACCCAATCGCTCTACTTAAGGAATTGCATTAAGGAATTGCCCGGGAATTACAGTAATTCAAATTGTTTAAGCTCGTCTGATTGGCGGCAGAAGCCAGCAATCAAATAGGAGCGACAAAGACCCCATTAGTTATCTTGGAGAAGTTTTGACCAATCAAAATCAAAGGCGGGACAGTTTCAACATACAGTAATAAATGCAGAAAAGAGGCTTGTTGCTGATGCTGCGGGGGCTGGGCTTGGCTATCCCAGCCAATCAGAGCAGCGAGGCAGGCTACTTTCCATTGTTGTCTATGGAGCGATACGGCGCAATGCAATCTCAGCGCTCAGCGACCGTGCGGCATGGAGTGAATTGAATATAAAAAAAACTCATTTTTATTAAGTGTAAAAACATTATTCAGATAAAGGCATGAAACCTTCTCTTAAAAATCTAATCCGTTAATCACTACAAACGCATTTGTCATCGAGACGGCGCTACAAAAGGAATTGCAATATAGGATTGCAGGAAAATACTGTAATTCAAATTGTTTAAGCTCTTCTGATTGGTCGGAATAAACCAGCCAATCAGAAATACGGAGCGACAGTGTGCCATTATATTTTTTTGTTTTTTTCCCATATTAGGAGAGTATTTTGACCAATCAGAATAGGAGCGACAGGGAACCATTTTAATCTGTGGGTCATGCAGGTTTGAGGGTCATGCTGTGGTCCAGGACTAATATAGTCAATGTCCAGTTCAACTAAAATGGTGGTTCAAAGACTACTTTCTTCCGGCACTTTTTAATTGTGGATATGCAGGTTTTGAGGGTAATGTTGCGGTAAAGGACATGGATAGTCAACGTCTACTACACCTAAATTACTGGTTTCACAAATATTACTTTCTTCGGCACTTTTTGTTCTGAGAGTCCATAAGGGCCTCTGTGTGGTATTGGGGTCATGCTGCATTACAAGGACAGGGATAGTCCATGTCCATTTCACTAAAATAGGGGTTTTAAAATACTTTTTTCTCCGGCACTTTTTATTCTGGGGTCCAAAGGAATCTTTGGGGTTTTGGGGCATGCCGCTGTAAAGAAACCAATAGAAAAGGGTCTTAATAAAAAAAAAGTTTTTGCCATGCTTCAAGGCCATCAAAATGAACAGCGGTTATGGGTTCCCCCCTCCTTGTCCACGTTCCCAAAAAAAAAATGACCCAATTTCGTTCCCCCCACACAAAAACTGTGAATGCGGGAAATTTTTGAGACAGGGTCATTGACCAACTGGACCCCCTAGAGATGAAAGCAAAAAAACCTCTGCGTTTTGCTCCCCCCACATTGTGACGAGATTTTGGTCCCTGGTGAAAAAAAGGATAGGGGTCTCTGCCAGTTCCCATGTTGCCATTTCCAATACCCATGTTTCGGTTGCCTTTGAACATAAATGTCACGTAAAGGGGAGGTACAGTGACCCTGACTGGAACCCACCCCACTACCCTGCCTGCTTGACGTGCGCCCCCGGAGGCAGAGGCAAAATGGGCGACGTCCCTGCGTGCTAAGGTGCAAGTGGGAACGCCAAGCCAAATCTGAACCGGAGGTAAACGTAAACAAGGGGGTCAAAAACCAAGGGGGCGAGGTACAAACAGAAGACAAGCCGAGTCAGGGACCATGTAAGCAAACAACAAAAAATGCACAGGAGCAAGGCAGCCCGGAGAATATCCCGGCCCTGACTCATCTTCGGGGGGTTTAAATGGGGGTTCCCGGGCACCACCCCAAGGCAGCCGATTGGAGTGGCCCCGGGTCCTCCCATTGGCTTTTCAACCCGCCCTGTCGGAAAGTGGGGGCCTTGTCATTACAGACTCGAGCAGGGCTGTTAACAGGGGGGGGTCACAATTAGTGCTGCAAGGTTGCGCCCTGCAAAAGGATTTCCCCTTAGCCCTTTACAATAAAGAAAAATTTTTTTTAGCCTTTGAATTTTTTTTTTGAATTTTTTTAAAACCCAAATTTTCTTGCCCAAGAGTAGCAATATCCCGTTTCTTTTTGAAAGTTTCAATATTTTGCAAAAAGTTCTTGTACTACATGACCCCTTTAAAAGGGGAGTTTATAAAATGATTATCAAAATGAGTTTTTGGGTTTCATACACTGTATTTTGAGCTATTGTCAATGTAATATGTGTTCAGGCCTCCCCCTAGGATGGGCGAATTTTTCCCAAAATTCGATCACCAAATCGCGAATTTTCCGACAAAATCGTTTGGGCCCCATTTACTTCGGAGAATCGCTATAAAAAAAATTACTGGC
Organism: Phyllomedusa bahiana; assembly: GCA_025379985.1. Lineage (NCBI taxonomy): Eukaryota > Metazoa > Chordata > Amphibia > Anura > Hylidae > Phyllomedusa > Phyllomedusa bahiana. The sequence continues at coordinate 23,612 of JAODAL010039905.1, forward strand.
TGCACAGAGCCCGTAGGGTGCGTAGAACATTGTCCCCCTTTAAAAAAGTAGAGGGAGATTGGTTTGGTCTTATACAATGCTGTGTTTTAGGATGACACGCACATGACTGCTGCCGCTCTTAGAATCGCTTCACTCTAAAATTCACTGGGCACTTACGGGGGCAAAACTGAGCAAAAAAACTGAAGGGGGAATGCAGCCTGATAAAGTCATGGCAGCGGCAGCTGGAAAATAACAAGCTGAGGGCTAAGATCCTACCATAGCGTCAAAGAACACAGTAGTAGGTTACTGGAGCCGCCACAGATCGCAGCACAGTAAGGGGACAATGGCAATAGCCACGCCAGGGAGCGGAATCTAAGTAGACTTTGAGACTCTCGGTTCACATATTTTGATCAAAAGATGTTTAAGCTGCCCACGACTTTCAACGTAATCTCAAAATCGGGCAGTCTATCCTATCTTTCCCTCTCAATCGAGCCAATCAGGCCCCCCGCTGGGTAAAACGACCCCCATTTTTTCAGAGAGAAAAAATAAAAAAAAAAAACACCCAACCTGCAAGCTGCCCTTCTTAGACAGCCTGTGAGAGTGGGCGGGGGACAGAAAAAACAAAATGGAAGCCCCCTTTTCCTTCCATATAGGTTAAAAAACAATGTACACCAAGTATAACGTATGTTTCTGCACACAAAAACATTTCTGAAAAAAAGTATGCAAAACCCGGGTGCCACTGGCAGGGCTGCGGCACACATGTAATTATTTCATGTACGCACACCCGACCGCCGCCACGGCACATTTCTGCAAAAAAGGGCAATACACTACTTGGAAATCCCTAAAAAAAGCATTTAAAGCTATCTATCATACATGAAAAAACTTTGAGACTCTCGGTTCACATATTTTGATCAAAAGATGTTTAAGCTGCCCACGACTTTCAACGTAATCTCAAAATCGGGCAGTCCTATCCTATCTTTACCTCTCAATCAAGCCAATCAGGCCTCCCGCTGGGTCAACCGACCTCCATTATTCAGAGAGAAAAAATAAAAATAAAAAACACCCAACCTGCAAGCTGCCCTTCTTATGACAGCCTGTGAGAGGAAATAGCGAGAGGAAATAGTTTTTTCATGTATGATAGATAGCATAAATGCTTCTTTAGGGATTTCCACGTAGTGTATTGCCCTTTTTGCGGAATCTAAGTAGGTAACGGTTTTCACCAGAGCCCGCCGCAAAACGGGATGGACTTGCTGCGGCAGGAGTCTACCAGGTCGTTACCCTTGACGTGACTTGCTTGCGGTGGCAGCCCTGGTGTAGCGAGGTACAAAATCATAAGGCAAACTCGGAGTCGGGGACAAGCGTAAGATCAGGACAGACGGCAAGGATTGTGGCAATAGCCACACCAGGGAGCGGAATCTAAGTAGGTCCCGGTTTTCACCAGAGCCCGCCGCAAAGCAGGATGGACTTGCTGCGGCGTGAGTCTACCAGGTCGTTACCCTTGATGTGACTTGCTTGTGGTGGCAACCGAAGTGTAGCGAGGTACAAAATCATAAGGCAAACTCGGAGTCGGGGACAAGCGTAAGGTCAGGACAGCCGGCAAGGATTGTGGTCAAGGGACGGAGGCAAGAGGTACGGTACACGGATATGACAGAGGAGGCTTAAGAAGGAGGCGGAGGCGGTTTTTCCTGTCTGTAATTTGGACATACAATTCACATTATTTATACAGAAGAAGCTCATCCAAAGCCAGTTTTGCAGCATTTGCTTATGCTTCAGTATTCCAGTTTTGTACAAAATTCCATCACTAATGGCCACCGAATGCAAAATAAGAAACCCAAAACAATCCCTTAGTTTTGGGTCTCCTTCAATTCCATACCGCTGCATTTCAAAAAAATTGGTGTCACGCAGAAACTGGATACAAACTACCACGTTTATACTTCTTAACAAACTGCGTTGAACTTTTTTAGGTATTAATGAAGAAGCTGATGGAGGTAGAAATTCCTGGCCAAAAATGGTTTCGGAACGTTAGCAAATTGACTACGGAGGATTTCTCTATAGTACTTGAGTTTGTCCTCCCTCTAAGCAGCTGGAAAAAAGGCTCCCATTTTGGAACGGTAGCGAGGATCCAAGAGAGTGGAGAGCCAGAAGTCATCCCTCTGCCGGATGGTGACTATTCGGCTGTCACCAGCCAGGCAAATCAGCATGCTGCGGGCCATGTGAGCAAGTGATTCTGAGGGACTCCCTGCCTCCATCTCCACTGTATACTGCCACGGTGCTTGGGGGTGCATGGGGGAAAGTGGCACAATGACAGAGTGTGGAGGACAGGGGAGACCACAAAACAGCACAGAGGCAAACAGTGCCCCAAAAGACATTCTAGGGGGTGGCAAAAAAAGGAGTTGGGCCCCAAAATGGCACAAAGACTTTTGTGGAGGTCACGGCAGGACAACAGCCACGAAATGAGGTTTCAGAGAGGGCAAAATTTGACACAATTTTGGGGGGAAAACAGCATCAACAGCAGCAGCAGCTTTAGATCAAAATTTTTTCACAATGACAAGTGTGGAAGTGGAAAAAACCCAAGAGTAGGCCACAGAGTGGCACAATGACACAGTGTGGGGGGCAAAAGCAGCAGCCATAGCAGCCCATGGGGGGGTCAAAAGATTGGAAAAATGTTTAATTTTGGGGAGAGGGGTGGAAATACCATTTCCCCGGGTTTAAAGGATGGGGGTACCCAATGAAGAAACTGGCAGCAAAAGTGGGGGCATCAGGGCGGGGGGCCGCATCAGAATAGTGGCTGAGGCAGGTAGTTTTGAATCCAAAACTCATTTCCCACATTTTTTTGGGTAAACCGCCCAGGCTAATGTAATCTGACACCTAAAGCATTGGGGGTTGGGGAAATCCTGGCCGATCCACACCGGGGAATCCTCTTGACAAAGGTCACCCTTTTTTCCACATTTCCGGGGGAAAAAGGGGGTTTCTCCTTGGGGTAACTTTTTGCCCCCGTTCACTGAAACCCGCTCTGATGCCACACACGGGGCCGGGCGGACAGTTTTTCCTTCCCACGGGAAAAACTGGGAAAAAGTTCGGCCACACATCCATTTTGGGCTGCCCAGTGTCCAGCAGTTTTTTTCTAATTGGGGGGAAAGTGCTGCCCAAGTAGGCCCACCATCTTTTTGTTCGGGGGTTCTGCTCCGGCCCTGCTGCTGTTTGCGGGAAAAGTGCCCTCCTCACTAGGGGGTAAAGGAAAGCTGCTCATCAGTGACTCCAGCTTAGGTTCTGCTGTTTGGACCCTGGTATTTGCTCCTACCCACCCCCCTTTCCCCAAAAAGCAGCCGCAAAAGGGGTTACGTGAGCACTGGGGAACCCCACGTCAGCCCCTGTAAAGGGGAGGGGGACCATGCTTCACATGGGCAGGGGCCCAAACCCTTCCCTACCCCAGGATTTTTTCAAAATAGTATTTAAGTTTGCCCTCCCCTCAGCAGCGGGAAAAAAAAGGCTTCCGTTTTTGGCCCGGGTAGCGAGGGGTCCAATGGGGTTTGGAAAAGGGGCCAGAAGTCATCCCCCCAAATTTTGGTGAACTATTCGGCCCTGTAAACAAACCAGGCAAATCAGCATGCTCGGCCCAAACTGCAAAAGTGGATTTTCCAGGGACCCCCTGCCCCCCATCTCCACTGTAAACTGCCACGGGTTTTTGGGGGTTTTCCATCTGCCTAGTTTTCCAAAACTCCCCTCTACCTCTTCCAGCTGCCCCTTTCTTTTTCCGTTCCGTCCCCGGGAAAGAAAAACCAACAAAATTTCACCACCCCCCAAAATTGCTTTTGGCTCAAATGTCCTCCTCCTCCTCCTCCTCCTCCAGTTCAGCCCCCCACTGGACTCATTTTGCCGGGCGAAATGTTTTTCCGCCACGTCTCCAGTCCCCTCCCCCAGACGATTTTCAACATCTGTTTAAAATACTTTGAACCCGGGGAAATTTCCCTTATTCATCCCCTATCCGGGCAAACTAAAAATTAACCGCCTCCTCAAATGGCGGGTTGTCCCCGCATAAAGCTGCCACGGCTGACATCAAAGTTTACACAGGGAGTACTCCTGCCCGCCGGGATCAACAAAAAATCTTTAAATTTGGCCTTTCCCCTGTTCATACAGTTGGTCCAAAAAAGTGCAGGCGGGAAATTTAAAAAAGGGGGGAAAAACTTCGCATATCACCGTTTGTTGGGGGGGCTTTTTCTTGCCACGCAACCCCAAAGGAGGGTGTCCTTATTTTTGTGGGAAAGGGAAATAAAAGGTGCATGAAACATTTTTCCTCCCCATTTTCAAAAATGTTCTAAGGGATCGGGGGAAAACTCAGGAACCTTTTCAAAACCAATTGAAAAACATGCACTGTGAAAGGGGCGCATGGACAAATTCCCCTTCCCGTTCCCATGCGCGGGGAACCAGGTTCCTCGTCATTTCCGTCACCAAGGGTTTTCCGTTTTTGCAAAGTTGCCCGCAGAAAAGCCAAAACATCGTTTTTCCTTTGGGCGCATGAGCGGGCAGTTCCCTTCCCCCCTTTTGATTTTCGTTACCGAGGAAAAACCAGGTGAAGAACTGCGTGACCCCGTGGGGGCCCTACAAAATGTGGTATGATGGAGCACCCCTTGGGGGGGGGCTGAGATGGGGGGTTGGTTGTTGGTGGGTTTGGGCAGGAACCCAAAATTCACCCTGGTGGGCCGAAAAGGGACTTTAACGGGCCCTGACTGAAATTTTACAGCTCCACACTTCCGCACTGCCATGCACCTTGGAACAAACCTAAAAACTCAAAAGGGCGGGCCCCCCTTTTTTTCTACAAATTTTTGAAGGCCCGGTTTAAATGCCTTTTTGGGAAAAGAAATTACGCTTGGAAATCTCCACCTCGGGCCCGGCACAAGGGCCCTTAGTTCTTTTGAACGGTGCAGAGTCCCAAACCCTTTTGGGAAAGTGGAGGGACTGGTACCAACAACTTGGGCAGGGGCAAAGGTTCCCTTTCTGGGCCCCCTTTGGATGGTTTTGGGCCATACTTTTTGCTCTTTGCAATTGCCCCCGTTGAACGACGCTGGCCCATGAAACAGGAGCAGGAGCTCGGACTGGGGGATGAGACAAAAGAAACAACTCCCTTCTGGCAAAGGTGGGGGTTTCCTTTAGGCTTTTTAAAGGCTTTCCCTGCCCACTGGGGCGCTGCTGCCCCCGTTGCTGCAGCAAGAATGGGACCACCACATCTGACCACATTTCTCCCATGCCACCGGGTGGGGACGCGCATGTGTTGACGCAAGGGGCCATTTTTCCAACTTTTTGTTCCTGGCATGCTTTTACTTTTTTGCCCACAAAATTTTTACATATACCCATATTCGGGTCCCCTGGTGGGGCTTACAAAAGAACTGCCACACCGCCGATAAACTGGGTTTTAAACCCACAATGTTTCCCCACCCGGGGTGAAAAAACTAAAAACCCCCGTTTTCCCCTTTGGCTGAGCCCCTGTCCGCTACTTTCCTTTGGACCTGCGAAGCCCGGGTTTCTACCCAGTGGCCGGTTTTTGGGTCCCACCCCACCCCTGCTACCCTGCTGATTCACGGCCACACTACCCACTTTTCCCGGCTGTTCACTTGCCTGGGGCCAAGCTGACCTCCCTCCTTTTCCTGACGATGATGAAGCCCTTGCTTCACCCGGCCCCCCAAGTGCGGGCGGGTACAAATCATCGATTTTTGTTTTTATCGTTTACTTCCCGTCTTCCTCAATGGTCTTGGGAAAGCGGAGGGTGACCCCTCACAACATGCCCTTTCCCCTGGCCCAAACCCAAAAATTCCCAATTAACTTTGACTCCTCTGCCAAAAAAGCAGGGATATCGGGCCCCCTTTCTTCGCTGCCAAGTAGCTGCTGACTGCCTCCCAAATTTGGGTTTTATCCCACTGTAAGTTTCCAAACGATTCCCCCCGACCGCATAGTAAAACCCTGGCTTTAGGGGAAACCGGGGCGGGACAAGGGGTTGAGGGCAGGTTTAGGCCCCTGAGCGGGTTTCCCCCGGGCCCTCCCCAAATGGGCTTTGGGGTTGTCAGAAAGCCCTCTTGGGGGGAATGGGGTGCCCCATTCCCCCCAATCAAAAACCCTTGGGTTTCGTCAAAACAAGGCCCCTAATGCACTGGGCATTCGGCCTCACCAATTTTTCCCGCTTTCAATGTTTCCCCTTTCTGGGCTTCGACCTGTGCCTCACCAGGAATGGTTTTTGCCACTTCCACTTCCCTGTGAAGAGCCTGCCACCTCTCCCGTCTGACATACTGTTTGTTTTAAAAAATTTACACAATTCTGATTTATGAAAAAACGTAAGTTTTAAATTAAAACCCTGTATTTTAACCCCAAATGAACCCACTAATAAGCTTTGGGAAACCCCTTTGGATAAAAAATTGCGCCAAGAAATTTTACCAAAAAAATTTAAATGGTATGTGGGGGTTAAAACGCTGTTTATTTTAAATGATTTAAAAAGAGAAAAAACCTTAATTTTTCCTTGGGAAATAAATTATGCTACAGGGAAACAAAAAAGGAAAATTTTTTCTTTGGCGTTTAATAACAAACCTTTTTTTTACTGACAAAAATATCCCAAAAAAACCACGCTTTAAAGAACCCCTTTTATAAATTGCGCGAAAGAAATGGGGCACAAAAAATTTAAAGGAAAGTGGCGTGTTTTAAAACGTGTTTCTTTTTCTAATTTCAAAAGCAAAAAAAAGGGTTGACAACCCTTTTGGGTATTTAATGTGCTCCAAAACTTACCATATGGCATTAAAATGTAAATGCAGCAGAATTGGACCGACACGTACTTCAAACAATACCCCAAAAAATCAAATTTAACGGAAGAGAAGCAGTCTCGATAAAAGCGTGACACCCCCCCCCAAAAAATCGCGTTAAAAACTAATTCGTTTGTGTGAGATCTCAGCTATTTAGCTCAGCAGGCACAAGAGAGGATTTGTAGCCCCACGCGTGTCCGACTTAAATAGTGCGTGCGTCACGAATCCGCCGGCCCTCTGATTGGCTTCATCCTGACATTCATTGAGATGTCCTTTCTTCCTCCCAGAGTTCTTCCCCATGTAAGCCTTTTTTAAAAATTAAAAGCGCTTTGTTCCCGCAATTTTTACCCCAAACTTCGATTTTGTTCAAAACCGAATTTTTCCCTAAAAATTCTAAACGAAGTCCACTTCTTTCGAATCAATTTGCCCATCTTTCTCCAAAACATTGGGTTCTTTTGTTTAAATATTTTTTCTTCTAATTAAGGGTGTTTTGACCACCTGGTGTTTTTCCTTTTTTGAAATACTTTGTAGTTGAGGGGAAAATTATCATCATTTTTTTTTTTTTTTTTTTTTTGAGAAATATCGTGTGTTAATTTTGTCTAAATTTTTTTAGTATGTTTTTTCTTTCATTTAATTTGTGGTAAATATTAAAAAAGCATAATAATTTTTCAATATTTCCAACCACCACCAAAGGAGCACATCCAAGGAAAAAAAAAAACTTTCTTCATGTACAAAGAGGGTGTAATAAACTTTCTGTAAAAGTGGGCTGTTCTGGGGGCCTCACATCCTCACCCTCCCCTTGTCTGGCAAAAAAGGGGGGGGATGTGGGCCACACCTTACCACTGAAAACACCCTTTTGTTGGTGACTGAGGACACCATACGAGCTGCCCGTTACCAAGCTGAAAAAAAAATAACCCGGTGAAATTGTGATTACATTTTTTGGGTATTTTTACATGGGGGTTTTGGGGGCCTGTTTCAATGTTTTTTAAAAACGTGTTTTGGTCTGCTTCGGTCCCCAAACGGGCCCAAACCCTATTAAAAAAAACATTGTGATTTTACATTGCTGTTTTTTAAAAGAAACACACAATTTGGGGGTCAAAAAAGTGATCTCCGATGGGGGTATTTTCACCGCGTCTCCAAGCATTGTCAATTCTTGCCGCAGTAGCCCTATAACTATAGTGTGCGATCCTGTTGCATTGAAAAAATATCCAAACACACAGCTGCGAGTTTGGATACATTTTGCATCTGAAAGACTCAATGAGACACGTATTACTTGTTTCATATTAAAAGCAATGTAACTCACTTGCAAATTTTTTAGCTGCTTTTTTAGTCGTTTTGGGACTGACGATGGATCCAAAAAGCAGCTAAAACGTATTTTCCCCCCGGGTATGTAATCTTATAGTCATTTTACGAATTTTGGTGCTAATAAAGTTATCTCTCTTTTGTTGCCAGAAATAAGTTTTTTAATGGATTTGGTGCGAAAATAAGTTTTTAAGGATTTTGGCACTAATAAAAGGTATCTCACTTCTGACGCTGCTAATAAGTTTTTTTAAAAGGATTTCGGCGAAAACTTTTTTTTAAAGGGGTTTTTTTTTAAAGCCCAAAATCCAAAAAAAAAATTGTTTTTTTAGCAGCAGAATCTGAAAAAAAGTTTTTTATCGTTTTAAAATTGAGAACTTTATAGCATCAAATATGAAAAAAGTATTTTGGGTAGAAGCGAGAGAACTTCATTAGTGGCAAAATCCATAAAGAAAAGGATTTTTAGAGTCAAGATTCATAAAAAAACAGTTGTTTAGCATCAAAAGCGAGAGAACTTTATTAGTGCCAAAATCCATAAAGAAACAGATTTTAGTGCCAAAATCCATAAAGAAACGGATTTCAGCGGCAAAATCCATTAAAAAACTGTTATTAGGTCAAAAACAAGAGAAAAATTTTTAGCACCAAAATCTGTAAAGAAAAGGATTTTGAACCAAAATCATTTTGACGTTTTTTCACAAATTTTAAATCACAAGGTTTTTAGGGTGATCGAAATTTCCAGATCACGATTTTTAAAGGTTAAAAACGTGCAATCTAAAAGACCCCCTTTTTTTTCGGCGTTCCTGAATTTTGGGCGGCCAGCAAATCAGTTTACGAAAGAGCAGGGTGAGTGGTGTTGAGTCATGATGGGAGTGTATTTTTGCGATTGGCTGGAAAAATCACAAGAAAACCCTTTTACAAGAACAGCGTTTCCTGTTTCAGCCCAGTGTCTTCAGCGTCTCTAGGGATGGCCTCGCTCTGCCTGTGGCCAAACACTCAGCAAATTTAGTCTTTTTGCACAGAAAACCCTACTATTACTGGATCCCCCAATTTAGTTAGATTAGAGTTTGAACATTTTATGATTTTAGAGAAAATTTTAAAGCACATCACCCTGAAAATTTCAGGGGGTTTGGGAGCGGGGGGGGGGGGGGGGGCCCGCGGGGAAAACCCAGACAACTCATCTAAAAAAAACCTGGATAAAAGTTCACCAAGACTTAGTGTAACATTGTAGGGGAAAATATCTTTATTATTAACAGTTTAAAATTAAATATTCCTGAATTGGGCAGCCTGAACTTTTTTGGATACACATCATTTCTTAACTGAGGCCCCCTTTTGTTAGCGAAAAACTCCCTTTTATTATCAGATACTTTCAGATGGGTTCATTTCAATTTTACCCATTAAAAACCTGTACTGTTGAAAAATTTAAACCCCTTGCATTTAAATTACAATCCAGCAATTTTGTAGTCACACAGGGTTGTTTTTGCCAAAAAATCCCGTGTACGTACGAAAACATCACAGTTAGTTTTTTTTGACTTTTCGCCCCAGCATTGTTTTTGACGCAGCATCTACAAAATTTTTAAAAAAGCAATTCAAAAATCACCCAGTTGCTTTTCCCCATCCCATTTGTTGATAGACCCCTTGCAGTTAAATTTGAATCCAGCAATTTTGTTTGATTAGAGGGATTTAAATAGCTGTGATTTGCCTCTTTTAATAAGAGTTTTTCCCAAAAAAATATCCATCCCTTCTCAAATTTTTATATTTTAACATGGAGCAAAATGCAGGGGGTAAGCGACCCCAAAAAAGGGGGGAAAAGCACATGGAGTTAGAGGACGAGGAAGGTGCTCCTTCCAGTGCTGGGAAAAACACGCATCCCAGGGATCGTCTTTTGCGGACCGTCGGCCCCTGTCTCATGGGTCGGGCCCGTGAACTAATAACGAACTTGTCGCCAATCGCCCTTCAGGGGTTAAAAGCAACCTGCATCTAGCAGTCTTACCCCCCTCGTCCTCGAAAGTCACGGCCCAAAAAATGCGTCATCAGTCATCAGCATCCGCCCAAACATGAAGCGCCCAAAGTCAAATCGTGCCCCAACGGGATAATCCATTGTCGAAGACCCTTGATGCAAAATGGGTTGGGGTCAGAAGGCATGTTAAAAGATCAAGAGGATGTTTATTTGCCTGACGCCCAGTTACTGATGCCATAGAGGGGGGAAAAGGAAGCCGGTAACGGAAAAAAATCCCGGGCGGGTCGCAACGCCTTGCAGTGCCCGCTTGAGCCCCAGCTTCGGGTTTCAAAGTCAGGAACCAAGTCCCGTTTGATGATGAGATATGACATTGCGGTTCCACCTGGTTTTTTCCCCCAAATTTGCTTGCAGCCTTCATCAGGGGACGGGGAAAGGAAGAGAGGGTAGTGTCAATACGGTCCCGCCAAAAAAAGGGAGAGGGCGTCGCAAAGCCCGCTGATATATTCCGCCAGCCACTAGCGAAAACCCCCGCCCTCGCTTATCCCCGTAAAAGGTCCAGGCCCTCTAAGCCGGGGCCTTCTTTGACAAGCCTCTGTTTCACCCGCGTTTGTCATATGCCCCTTTTCCCGTAAAGCATAAGTAGAGGCAAGAACCTTAAGTGGTTAACCACCCCCAAACATGTCTAGTCACATGCGCGAATGCATGAGTTGAAAAGTAGGGAACACTTTTGGCCCCAAAAAAAGGGCCCGACCGACGCCCCCGGGGCCCCAACCCCTGTCACACCTCTTTCTCCGCCCCCTCCCCTCAGCCCCACCAAGCGTTCCCTCAGCCCCTGTTCTCAGATCATGATCAGTGATCAGCCTCCCTTCAGCCTCCCCCGTCGCCCGAATACCCCACACCACCAAAACCCATCCTACCCCTTTCCTTCCCCCCATTTGAGACCTGCACGCCTACAGGGCCAGCAGCAGCCAGCCTTTTTTCCAGGTTTGGGAGCAGAAGAAAAAACCCTTTAAACCCCCCAAACCACCCCAAAACCAAAAGCCTGAATGTCGGCATTGCCGGGGTTTTGGCCCTTGTAAATGTGCCTTTCCGTTGGGGGGACAAAGGGGGTTTCCCCACGCATGGGCCCCGTTGCCCCCCAAAACCAATGTCGGCAGCATTTCTTTTGCCAAAAAAACCTCCCTCCCTGGCCAGCCACTGTCACTAAAATTCAAGCGCGTTGCTGCATCTGTGTCCGGAAAAGTCCATTACCCCCGACACATGGACTAGTAAGCACGGCCAAAAACCGCTAATCTCGTGAAGCTCACGGGTGAGCCGGGGGATGTTCTGGGGGGGACGGGGGGGCTCTCAGGCTCGGGGCACGCTTTAAAACCGCAGGGAGGTGCAGGGGTCTTTCCCCCAAATCCTTGGGGGCATCACGTCCCAGGACACCCGGGATGTTTTAAATTAACTCCTTGGGACCGCCCCACACAGGTCAGGAGTGTGGACGGCTCTAAGTAACGAGACCGAGCGCTGGCGGGGACAAGAACCTTGTGCCAGGGAAGGTGGTGTGCGATAACGGGCGGAAATCTGTGGCCGCCCTAAATCGGGAGGCTTGGGGCACATCCCTTGCCTGGCACATGTCATGAACCTTGTCGTCCAGAATTTCTAAAGAGCACCGGGCGGGTGCCTGCGAGGAAGGGTCGAGGGCTTGAGTTCGCATTCCCCGTTCGCACCCGCTTTTGTCCCGTGGCTGCGTTCAGCGTCAGCTCGGCCCCCCCGTCAACCGTCTCATTTTTGACGTGGGAACACGCTGGAATTCCACCCCCCCCCAGCTCCAGCGTTGGCAGCCGCAATGCCATTACCCGTACGAAGTGACACAGGCCCGACAAACACGGACGGACCTGGGGTGTTGAACCAGAGGTGGAGGCAGGTGAAAAAAAACTCGCACCCCTTGCCCTTTTTGAAGAAGCCCCCCAAAATGGTCTGCGGACAATGCCCTTGTCAGCATGAGCATTGTGGTGATCTTAGTTCTGGAACGATGTTGGACACTTGAAACAAACAGGCCCCCGGCCACACGGAGGAGGAGAGGGACACAATGCGGACACGGAGCCTTCCTCCGTAAAAACCCAAAAGGGCCCACATTTTTTCAAAATTTTCATGGTTTTTCATTAGGCAGGGGTTCGGGGTCCAGAGCTAGCCAAGGTGGCGCACACTCCGGGGTTCACTAGCAATCAGGGTGTGTTGAAGCTGTGCCGGAGGCAGGGGAGGAGGAGGAGGAGGAGATTCCTAAACCGAGTTACCGACGCCCTGCCTTGGAAAGGGTTGGTGCGAATTTGAGGGGGAGGGGGAAAAAGAGAGGAAGATCATTTTTGCTAGTGCCCCTCACCCAAGGTTGGGAAAATCAAGGCTCCATCTTAACTGGTGCTGGATGCTCCATTTCCCCCAACATGATCCTCGCAAAAAGGCCATAAAAATGAACAACGTTCTGGTGGCCACCCTCCTGGACCCCGGTAAAAAAAAAAAAATCAGACTTTCCTTCCACCCACCCAAATGAGATAAAATGAGAAATGGAGCCTTGCTGATTGACAACTGGAGAACTATTGCGTCTGCTTCACGTTCCCCAAAGTCCGGTGGAAAAACATCGGGAGTGACAGCAGTAGAGTGCCAAGTAGGCTTTAGCGGACCAGGCAAGGTGGCAAAGCCAAAGGGTGACCTCTGGCAATCTTTGTTTACCACCCACCAAAACGCATGCATGCAGGGCACACACCCCAAAACAAGATAGTTTAAGATCTTGGCAGACTATCGCGTCAACCCCCGATGTTTTTGCATGTGTTCCGACCCAATAGACTTTTGGGTATCCCCAAAAAGGACAATGGCCCAAGGGTTCACCCATAGAGGTGTTGTCCCCGCCCCCGCAGCCCGCGTCATACTGAGGGACCTTTAGCACAGGGGTGGAGGGGGTCATTACAGACAAACCATCCGGCTTTCCAAGTAAGTGGATGTTTGACTTTCATCAAGAGAAAAAGGATGGATCTCTGATGATGTTTTTGGCCCCAATTGCCGAGGTCCACCGATTAGTTTCCGTCTCTTCACATTCCTTTTTAAACGAAATGGGTTTTTGAAACTTTTTTTTAAAAAGATCATTTTTTACGCAATTTTTATTCCTTTTCCCAAAATTCATTTTGTGGTTTTGCGTGAGGAGACTTAAAAGACAGCAAAATTTCATGACAAACCGTATTCCATTTTCTCACTTTATCTAAGAAGTTTCGCATTTGCAAAGTTTTTAGTCATGGCTGTGAGATACAGCTAAATTATGGTCCTTTGGAACAGAAATGTGGCTTTTAAGTGGCATTTTTTCCCCAATTTTTAATAGTGGCTGAGAAGTCATTTTATAATTTTTGGGGGCATGTACTGTGAATACAGCAATAATCATGGGCCTTTGGGAAAAGAAATGTGGCTTTTAAGTGGCATTTCTCCCCTAAATTTTTAAAATGTGCAGTTATCTCCTACATGCCTGGAAAATTTCTAACGGGTTTTTTCCCTTAAGTTTGCCCCCAGTTTTTGATGGGGATTGTGTCTCAAATGGTTGCCATCTTGTTTCCTGTTTCCTGTTCCTGGGTTTCCCATTTAAACTTCAAGCCTTTTTATGTTGAGTATTTGCTTAGCTCCCGCTTTCCAGTCCCCTCGCCTGGGGGGAACTTGCCCTCCAGCTTTTCCTGTTCATTCATTAACCCTGCGCTAACCTTTTCCCTCTGTCGCTCCACCGTTTACCCTGCCTTTGACAAGAGAAAACCCTTACCTTCCTGGACCTCGCTATCCACCCCCCCGGTTTTACCAAACCCGGGCCCCTTTGGGTTCCCGCAGTATACACCAGTTTAAAAAAAAATA
>JAODAL010039906.1:0-37497 GCA_025379985.1 Phyllomedusa bahiana
AAAATGTTGTTAGATGCATTTATGGCGGCTTCAACACCCTGACATTACTACTTGAACGGGTTAAATCTTTCTACACTGAACAATATATCACTTTTAAAAAATTGAAAATCATGGCATTAACATTGGGCACCCCATTACTTCAGTAAAAAATTTTTCTCTACTTTTCTTCAACAGCCAGGGTAAAAAGGGGTTTTCTCCCCCCATCGTGAATTGCGTTTCTGGGCAACCGTGCCATAACATACTCTTAAATTTAAAAAGAAACTCTGCTAAAATGACGATTTTATTGGACAGGTAACAAAAATTGTTTTTATTTGCTTTTTTTGGTTTTTTTCTTTTTAATTTTTTAGAAATTTTGTGTTTTATCTTTGTTGATTAAATTTGATTCACCCTCCCAAAAGAACTGCTTATCTTCAAAAAAAAACTGTTTTGACGGAATTCTCAAGTCCTGTACATACGTTTGGGAAAAAAAGTCTAGGTTGCTTTTAACACGTTTCCTCTTTGACATTTTTGGTCAATTTAGCTCTCGGGATCACTTCTCCTGGTTTGAAACAAGAACACATCAAACAAGTCACTCCAAGCAGTAGGTAAGGTTTAAAACAACTCTTTCAGCTTCATTCTTCATACACCATGAAAAATAGTTCAGTGTTTAACATTTTCAACCCTACAACACAAATTCTACACCTTCTAGCCTGAAACCAACATCAAAAACACGTCGAGCCCAGACCACAACAAAATGTTCATACCAATTTCCAGACCTGTTTCTTCCCAGCAAAAAAAATCCACCTTTTTAAAAGGGGATTTCCTTCATCATTTTTCTTTTTCATTGTACTTTCATTTCTCAGCTCCTCAAAATCCAGGGTGTTTTTTTCCCCTCCCACTTGGTTTTCTTACTAAGGGGGGATACATAAACCCCCCCTTCAATTTCCTGCTGTCCCGGTAGTGTGTTTTTTGAGACAATGGGAGGGATACACACCCTGCTCACCCCCCTCTTTGTCTACATGTGACTGTGTCGTTCGTCTCCCATGAAACCTTTTTTGTAAGAGCTGTTTTTTTTAAACATAAACCCACCCCGCATTCATCAGACAGTCTTCTATGAACTCAGACACTGATCCTTTTCCTCTCACACTGGAGGTTTTTTACAGTTTGAATCCATCTTCTATAAACCCCCCAGAGCAGCACAGATCTGTCCCCCTTTCTATGTTTGTAGAAGCACTGCAGGTTACTGTGCACTGTGGGGTGCAGAAAAAATTTTTTGCTGCCCCTTATTTTTTTGATTTGAAGGGGAGGGAAGCATGCCCCGTAATAAACCAGGGCCAAAAAAATTTTAAAATTTTAGAAGCCGTCAGCCAATAAATGAAAGGAGGGGGATCGACCACACTGGGGAAAGTTTTACAGAAAACAAAATAAGGGAAAAAATGAAAACAAACAGCTTTGCAAAACATTCAATTTCAAATTTCTTGTTTTCACTGTCCCTATTTTGAAGACCATTTAAGTTAACTGAATGACAAAAGTATATAGACTAAAATTGTTGGGTCATTTAACTCTGCCTAATTTTGCAGCTGTGGAGTGGAGAGCAGCTATCAGCAGCAGCCAGGCTCTCCACTAAGTAGGCAGGGGTTGTTTATTAATATAAATGCCCCAAAAATATTAATATATACACACTGAATGACACTGTAATACAGAAAGGCAAGGGGCCTCCACTTCTCATCAAGCATATTGACTGCTGGGGCTTGGTAGTTACAGATGCTGCTAGATCTTATCAGACCCAGATCAGCTTTACAGTAAGTTCAGGGGCTGTATTTCCTTTGTATGTTCTCTGTAAGTGGGACTAATTTATCAGCCCGAGTTATAGGGGAAATCAGCTTTAAAAAAAAAAAGTAAAAATGCCCCCAAAAATCTATGTCCATGATGAAAAAGTAACACAGTTAAAAAACTTCTTTTAGCACCACTTATTTTAGCACCACTGCTTGTACATGACTCTCCATTCTGTTCTATGGGAGTTCCAAGTACAGGTGAGTTGTGTGTTTACCTATACTTGGAACTCCCATAGAACAGTTTGGAATGTCCTGCACAAATGCGACCGATCAGACTTTAGCAGCATTTCACATTGATATGTCATTAAAGTCTATGTTGGGAGGACCACTTTAAAGGATTAGAAAAACATGCCTGTTTTCTTCCAGAGACACCTGACAATGGTTTTGAATCTGGTATTGTAGCTTATTCTCAGTCATTTCAAAGGAGCTGAGCTCGAATACCTGAAACATTTATGACTCCGGCGTGTTAATCATTGCTTTCTGTTATAATCTGTTCAGTCTTTTCTACACTCCAGTTGATATGTGTTTATTGTCAGTTTATAAATGTTAGTTCAGAGCAAATGTACTGCTGTCTGCCTTTCTCTCTAATCTGCTTAAAAAATCAGCTCATGTGGGATTTCAGCTATAACCTTTTAAGAATCCCAAGGATGGTTAAATGAAATTTATCTGCACACTATTTGTTTTGCACATGAACACAGCAGTTACAGTGGTGTAAAAAGTATTTGCCCCCTTCCTGACTCCTTCATCTTTTGGACATTTTTCACACTTAAATGTTTCAGATCACCAACAAAATTTAAATATTAGACAAACATGACACAAGTAAACACAAAATTCAGTTTTTTAAATGAAGGTCTTTATTAAAAAGGGAAAAAGTTATCAAAACCTACAGAGCCCTGTTTGAAAATGAAATTGCCCTCTAAACCTACTAACTGGTTGGGCCACCCTTAGCAGCAACAACTGCAATCAAGTGTTTGCAATAACTGCCAACGAGTCTTTTACAATGCTCTGAGGGAATTTTGGCCTACTCGTCTTTGCAGAATTATTGTAATTCACCCACATTAGAGGGTGAACCACTTTTTTAAGGTCGTGCCACAGAATCTCAATTGGATTAAGGTCAGGACATTGACTAGGCCACTCCAAAGTCTTCATTTTGTTTTCTTAAGCCATTCAGAGGTGGACTTGCTGGTGTATTCTGGAACATTGTCCTGCTGCATAACCCAAGTGCATTTCAGCTTGAGGTCATCCTTCAGGATTTGTTGGTAGACAACAAAATTCATGGTTCCATGTATCACAACAAGTCTTCTAGGTCTTGAAGCAGCAAAACAGCCCCTTACCATCACACCACCACCATCATGTTTGACTGTTGGTATGATGTTCCTTTTCTGAAATGCTCAGATGCTTCTACGCCAGATATAATGGTACTTAAACACCTTCCAAAAAGTTCAAATTTTGTCTTGTCAGTTAACAAAATCTTCTCCCAAAAGTCTTGGGGATCATCAAGTTGCTTTCTGGTAAAACTGAGACAAGCCTTTATGTTCTTTTTGCTCAGCAGTGGTTTTCGTCTTGGAACTCTGCCATGCAGGCCATTTTTGTACAGTCTCTTTCTTATGGAGGAGTCATGATCACTGACCTTAGCTGAGGCAAGTGAGGCATGTAGTTCTTTGGATGTTGTTGTGGGGTATTTTGTGACCTCTTAAATGAGTCATCACTGCGCTCTTGGCATAATTTTGCATGGCCAGCCACTGCTTGGAAGGTTCACCACAGTTCCATATTTTTTCCATATATGGATAATGCATCTCACTGTGTTTCTCTTGAGTCCCAAAACTTTAGAGATAACTTTATGACTTTTTCCAGACTGATAGATATCAATTACTTTATTTTTCATTTGCTCCTGAATTTCTTTGGATCTCCCCATGATGTCTAGCTTCTGAGGGTATTTTGGTCTACAACACATTGTCAGAAAGGTCCTATTTAAGTGCTTCTTTGCTTGAGAACAGATGTTGCAGTAATCAGACCTGGGTGATGCTAGTGAAGTTTAACTCAGCTTCACAAAAATTTGAGATAACACATATATCTTATGTTTTAAGGAGGGGGGAGCAATTACTTTTTCACACACGGACCTGTAGGTTTTTATTACTTAATAATAAAGTCCTTCATTTAAAAGCTGCATTTTGCGTTTACTTGTGTTATATTTGTCTATTATTTAAATTTGTTTGTTGCTCTGAAACATTTAAGTGTGGCAAACATCCAAAAGATTAAGAAATTAGGAAGGGACAAACATGTCTTGACACCACTGTATTTATGGTTAAAGATGTTTCTAAAACTTAAACATTGCTAGCCTATTCCTAGGAAAGTACAGCAATATATAATTGCGGGGATCCAACTTAAGGCACCGCTGCTGATCAGATAAGTAAAATGTTTGCAGTGACATTTTCCTTGCTTAGGCACAGCTCAATATATTTGACATATTAAGTTAATATTAAAGTCCTGGAAAAAGTAATGCAATACACCCAAAAACTTAACTTACATTGAATGTACTTGTGTTGGCTAAGTACTATTTTTTGCATATGCATTTGTAAAATTGGATTACTTGGATTTAAAGAGATGGACCTGTTGGGAGAATTTTTTTTAACAAAGGCCAGATTAAATGAAATGAATAAAATAAGCATTAATCACCTTACAGTTTTCCCGTTGCTGCCATGCTGTTGGCTAAAATTCGTCACTGTTGGGGCCAGAAATCAGCTGATGATGCATTCCCAACTGTTTCCTGTTGAAAGATAGGACCAGGAAGTGAAGATCTGCAGGTATCTAGTGAGCATCGGAGTGGCATCAACAGGAAAACAGGAAAAGACGACTCCAAATGGACAATTAACACTTCAAATGCTGCAGCATAAACAAACCTAAGGTCTCTTATATACTAATATGTACCTTGTATTTCACTGTTAAGAGAGTTTTCTTTTCACAAGGATTAGCCTTTAACATGTAGGAAAAGGTAAATGAAGACTATTACCAAATATATCGCTGTGTTGATTTTGCTTTGTTCAGGAGATGAAGAAGATTTTATTTACTGCTAGTGTCCACAAGTCTCTCTAGGTTACCAACCACCACTCCCTGCACTCTCTGATCTCTCATTACTCCAAGTTCCTGTCAGTCAGTCCGACCACGGTAAGTTTCTGCCTGTAGAGTCTTATCTCTAGCACAGGAGCTTTGTTTACCTAAATTAATGACAAGTTTTAAGCCTTAGAGCTCTGTAGCCTTGTACACTGCTATTTACAAACTTCCAGCATGTCACTCTAATAGAAACAGATAGCAATAGCAAAGCTAATTTTGAAATCATTTGCTATAGAACCACTTACAGCATAACCCGGAAGTGTGACTCTGAAGCTGCCTGTATAAGATGAGATGACTTCCTGATTTAGGTGGGACAGTCCCCATTTAACCGCGTGTCACGCTGCACACAAAATGTCCCAGCATGTATTCACCGGCCAAGCACCACGAAAATTACCATAGAAAATAGTGACAGTCAATATTCGCTTCCAAACTACACTTCCCGTTATACCTTGTATCTTCTCGCAGACGCACAGGTGACATTCCGGTCATGTGGTACAGCATTCTATCTATCAGAGGTAGCGGTGGTGTGTTCTGTTCTTAGTATGCCGGCAGCAGTAGTCTCCTGGCTTCACCAGTCCTCCCCTGCCCTCATCTCTGCTACCAGTCCTCCCCTGCTCTCACAGGAAAACATGGAAAGTAGGGCAACATGGGGGCATGAGTAGGTATTAATGGTGTGCCGTGTAAGTAATACTAATGCAACAATACTATAACACACAACTCTGCACCATGCTGGTGACGAACACAGCTCCGCTCTATACCTGTAAAACACAGTACACACACAACTCTACTGTGCTGGTAACAGATATATATTTATGGGGTGTCCCCTTCTCAAGCTGTTACAGTTATGGGGTGTCCTTTCCTCAGGGGGTTATATTTATAGGGTGTACCCTCCTCAGGTTGTTATATTTATGGGGTTTTCTCTCTACTCAGGGTGTTATATTTATGAGGTTTTCCCTCCTCAGGGTGATATATTTATAGGGTGTTCCCTTTTCAGGGTGTTAAAGTTATGGGATATCCCCTTCTCAGGGTATTACAGATATGGGGTATCCCCTCCTCAGGGTTATATTTATTCATGCGTTTATAAATACAGTTTCGGAGCAACAGCCTCGCAAAATGAGGAAGGTGCAGGACCATCATTCGAATAGTTTGTTACAGCACCACACCTACACCTCCGCAAAGTAAACTGAGTGGGAGATAACATATACATATAGATATTGTACATTTTAAATACCATTTTTATTTTGGAACAGTGGCATGGACAGATCTGCTGTTGAAAGTTGCTAGGTAAAGTCAAATTTGCTTTCGACGCTCTTTGTCGTTGACGAGGTCATAATTGGCACACGTTCCTCTTTTGCCCCTAAAGCTTCTGGTCACCTTATGTCTGTGACTCTGTAAAACAGCATGGTGAGAACACCTCTTTAAAGTAAAAGTTAAGAGAACACCTACAGTGGTATTTGGTTCCCATTGCTACCAGCAGTTTTCAATTTTTCTATCTGCAAAGCAGATCAAAAAACAGCAACATTACAGTGAATTTGATTGCTACAAAACTTGGAGATCTGTCTGCTGCTTAGAATGTAAAAATACAATTGAGGTGCAGGAGCTGGGCTAGTCTTCTGTATTGACTACATAATGTTCAAAGTATAGTGAGGTACATTAACTATTGCAATCTAAACTTAACACAGTTTAAAGTCAGACAAGCTGTTTAAAAATGCACCCGATTTATTACATTGCCTCATGTTGTTTGACAACTTTGCTGCATTTTTAGACTAGTCTAGCTTCTGGTGCAGAGTGTCACATCAAAGTCAAGCTCCATTTCTCATCAAGCTAGACGCACCACTAGCTTAGCCATATCCCTTTTTTAAGTCAGTTGCAAAAAGTGTCTAAAACTTTTGGTGCATTTAATGACACATTTCTAGTGCAACTATTTTAGTAAATGTGCCCCAACATGTACATACTGTATACAATTATCTGATCTACAATTGTTTAGGAAAAGATTACAATTTCTCTATTATATTCTTTTCCAAAAACAAAACTGATTTTCCCTTTTTAAAAGCAACTAATAATTTGCATGACTTAAAGGTTGAAGGGGATCAAAATTGTTGATAGTTTAGCAGGTTTGTTGAATCACAGCAAAATAAGAAGTTCCAACTAAAAGCATAGCATTGTGGGAAATACTTTTCAAAGGCTTTGCCACCAGCAATAATAAAATCTAAGACAATTCAAGCATACCGTGTTTTCCCTACATAAATTGCTGGCAGATATTTTAGAAAAGCAACATGTGCAATGCTAAAATATTTTGACACTCCAAGAGCAGAAAAGCTCTTGGCAATAAATTGTGAAGGAAAACAATGTAAAAATAGCATAACAGGTAGTGTAGGGAAAATAACAAGGGTATCTCTATAGATTTGGACTTGAGAAATAATGGATCACTGTGCTTCAATCAAAGCTATGAATAAATATAACATTCCTTTAGAATAGTTGTATGCTTTAATTAGACAGCCATGACATAAATGGGAGCCATTACAAACATCATTGTCATTAGAAAGTGCAAATGGTAATTGTGAGAAGGCAATTGGTACGTTGACATGATGCCGAATGTCCGAGGCAGATTTTCTGCTTCCTATACTTAGTATCGTTGGCGCATAATATGATACAAAGAATTGACTTTTGGCGCTTACAGTACATGCTAAAAATACTCAAACAACAAAGTTAATTTACATAAGGTAAAATGTAAATCAGTTTACGGTCGGATTGCACGATGATTTTGAGCCAGATTCAGCATGTAATCTGCCTCCAGAACATAGCCCAACACTTAAACCTGTTCAGTAGTAGGATACAGTACATTTCCCACATTGCAGTTGCCACATGTGGGTAAAATCATGCTTATGTGAAGTGGCGGAATTTTCTAAAAAGCTTATGCCTGGTTCACATCTGCGCTGGAGGTTCTTTTTGGAGCCACTGTCACAGAATAGCAAACGGACCTGTTTGACAATGGACATCAGACGTACCCCATTGACTACAGCAGTGACCGTAGCAGTGTATATCATTTTGACGGAAATATAAGGCAACTTGCTGTGCTATTTTTTCTGTCATTCCCAACAGAAATTGCAATGGGAACTTCAACATTGATGGGAATCAGGCCTTATTATTTGGCCATACAGATTTTTTTTGTAATGCCACAGTTTTTCCCTGTGTTGCCATAAGTAAGAGTTGGTTGGGTTCAATATAGGACAGTATGATGGAAGACACTAATAGGAAAAGTTTTTACTGAAATAGGATAAAGTTTGATGTTTTTATTTTCTTCTTTGCTGTTGGATGTGAAACGTGTTTCTACACATATTTATTAACCTGATCATGCAGCCAAATAACATGCCTTCTGGCATCTCACTTGTTGTATGTGTAGTATATGGGAGTTTAACTCCTTGTATATACTACTGGGTGATTTTATACTGAACCAATGTTGAAATGCTATTTTGCACTAAGGATGAGATACTAATGATGACATGACATCTGGTGAACTCTGTATTGAGTTATATGTACTTCCGGAGACCAGAATCTGCAGGAGATTGTGTGATATAGCAAATGTTATTTGTAAGTGTTCAGCTTTGCAGCCATTAGTTAAGGGATGGGTGGAGTAGCCAGGGACAGGTCCAAAAGTTTATAAATAGGCCATAGTTTAAGTTAGTTGGAGAGGAATTCTAGTGTTCAGTGGGTGGATATACCTGTGGTCTGAACCTTTGTTAGCTCACAGGAGAAGATGGAGACACCCACTTAACGCTTGGAAGCCTGTGCCCATTCCAGACTGCAGATGGAAAGGCCCATAGCCTTATTCCTCAGCCATGGATCTCTGCTTGGACAATAAAGACTCTAAGAAATTATTTCTGCCTAGCTGGATTGGAGGTGTACATGACAGGTAGTGCATAGGAAGTCCCTCGCTGGCCTACCACCTAGACTGGTGTCCAGAATTGCTTTTGGTCTTGCCCGTCTAGACCCAGTTCTCCTGGGTTCGCTCTGCCATCTCCTTAAAGTCTATCTGGAAGCGTTAGGATGTTGGTTCTCCTGGGGTTTGCAAACTCCTTGCAGTACCAAGGCGGGAAATTCCAAAAAGGGAAAATTTTAGAAGGGAACCTTTTAAATTGGCTGCTAGTTTAAAATTTTCGGGTATAGAAAGGTTTGTAACTTAAGAAAGAAAAAATGCCATTTTAAAACAACTTTCGAGAAAAAAAAAGGGCCCAAGTATGCTTGGAATCCAACTGTTAACCCTTTGTCGGGCTTCCTGCACTAACACCCAGGGGTATCTCCCAACCACCCCACAACACAATAAAAAGAAGAGGACCCCCAAACCCCATCATGGAGTGCGCTCCTGGGTAAGAGTTTGCCATCTACTTAAAATTGAGGTCCCCCCCCCTTTTTTGATTGTTTTATCCCTGGAACGGGGCATGAAAAGGTTTTATTGGATTTAAAAGCTGCCGTGACAACCCTGAGTGAGTGATACAAAAACTTTTTACTCCTCTCACCCCTCTTGCTGCCCCCCCGCCCAGTCCATTACATAGGGTACCCAAAGTTTTGTCCATATGAACCCTCAACAGGGGGAACATGCCAAAATAACAAAAAACTTTTGTGATTAAAGCTTATGCCCTTGTTCATCGTGCATTGTCAATTAGATTTTGTTAAAAATCTTTCATTGGTCCCTTAAAGGGAATTTATGCTTTTAAAAGAACAAGGGCAACAAAGCATTAACTAATAGCAAGCACTAACTTATCACAATTTAATTTAAAAAAATTTAATAATTTTTTTTTTGCTTTACTATAATTCAAATTTTCTAGATAAATGTAAGATTCTTAGTTCACATTTTGGTAAATAGTGATGGTCCATCAAGGGCAAGGAACCTCATTCAGATGTGTCATCACACTAGCATTAGATCTGTAAATTCTCATTCAGACAGCAAAAAAAGGGGAACATTATGAAGGGGTTTTCGCCACAAATCTTTCCAACTTTTTTTCCCCATACAACGCAATCCGTTCAACAATTTTTTAAAACTCCCCCCAAAGCCACTATCGGGCGCAAAAAAAAAAGCAGGGGGTTGGCACACAGAACCGTTTCCCAGTTAAGGGTGTATATTTTTTAAATTTTGAATTTCTAGGGCAAATTTCAGGGAACATGGAAAAACACTTTTAAAATGGGGCGAGTAGATCTTCATTTGGTTTGGGACAAAAAAACTTTTGGGAGTTGAGGGCAAATTACCAAAAAGTGGCCCATAAAAAGGACAGCCATTATAGAGGTTCTTAAATGTTCCCATATCTACCATTTTTTTACCTTTTCACCCCAGTGGGAAACCCAAAAATACCATTGAAAATCAAAAAGGTAACCCCACATGCCCCAGCCCCCCCCACGTGACTTTAAAAAAGGGGAATTTTTGGGGGGCCATTTTTGGATAGGACCCAAGGGGTGTGAGCAAAAATTTGGGTTTAACCCTTTCATTTTACAGTCTTTCTTTCCCCAGGACCTTTTTTTTTGCAAAATACACAACATTGGCTTTTATGTTACCCACAGTCAATTTTTTTTGGGAAAAATAGTATTTTTTTCCAAATTTTTTGGGGGACATGTTTGTGCAATACTCTTATAACTAATCTTGGCTATTTATCATAATTTAAATATGGCGCATGAATGTGTTATGATACTCTAGCCTTAAAGGGGTTTTCTCACTACAAACTGTATTTATGGGGACAGAAAAAATAAGTAATTTTAATTGGGTTTTTTAAATTTAATAAATATTTTTGATAGCAGCTGTTACCTAATTTTGTGTGTGTTTTAGTGCAAATTCTCCCAACCTCAAAAAGGGGCGACATCTCCCTGTACTGTTTATTTGGGTTTTCCCGCTATCTCTATGCTGCGTGCCGGGCAAACTAAATAATCTGTATCACCTCCCATGAGTCTGTGTTCTTTATTGTCCCCCTCCCTTTCCCCCCCCTTAGCTTTGTAAAAAAAGCTGCCCTTTCCCCTTGTCCCCCCTCAGCTTTTTGGCTTTCAAACCAGGGGCTAGATCCCGAAGGTCAAATGGTGGGCCCTTCCTCTGCTCCTCCCCCTATCATGGGCAGCTCTGATGCGAAGAAATTTGGGAAATTTCTGGTTTTCTTTAAGGGGCCAGATTCACTCCATCGCCCCTTTTGAAACCCCCATTTACTTGCTGGCCCCACCCATATAACATACCCTTAACAATTGCTCCCCCCCCCCCCCCAAAAAAAACACACCCTTATGCCCTGATCCTCCTCTTTTTCAGATTAGCTGGGGGGGGGAAGATTTGATTTCTTACATTTTTTTTCACATTTCGTGTCAAAATGTCCCCCCGGGGGGCCTTTCCCCGTTTTTTAAAATTTTTTGGTTTGGGAAAATTTAAAGGCATTTTTGTGCCCATGGAAACCCCCGATATGTGTGGGGGCCTTAGGGGTTTTGTTCCCCAAAAAAACAAATTATAGGGGCTATTATGATTGACAATGGGTTTTTGCTTAACCAGGGATTGTATTTTTGGGGGGCAATATCTGTAGAAATATAGGTAGGTAGCAGAGAAAAAAAGAGAGAAAGAGAAGGATTATGAAATGGTGGGAATATTGGTTTTTAAGACCTTTACAACAGGTACGGGGATCTTGATGCTTAATTTTTTGCATGTTTTGGTGGGAACTTTGTTATTCATGGTTATAATTTGATAATATTCTGCAGTCACTTTTTATTTGTAGGGGGTATTCCCTGACAGATCAGGTAATTTGACTCTTCAGGAACACCCCAAACCCCATAGTGACTGAATAATACACCATCCAAAAACCATACCACCACCAACTTTTTTAAAAATCAAAATTTCTTTTTAACTGTCATTTAATAGTCTACAAAAAAAGTGACTTCCCCCCTATCACCAAAATTACCACCATGCCCTATCCTCGTACCCCACCACCTGCATATTCAACTCAATAACCTTTACGTTCAGGAATAGACCCCACAAAGAAAATACAGCAGAATATCACATACACCACCACAAGTAATATTCAGTCACTATGGGTGGGATACATGATATTTGCATCACTTTTCTTTGTAGGATTGTTCACGACAGGTTAGAGGTTTTTATTGACGTTTAATACGCATGTTGTGGGGATAGGATTTGCAGGGTTTTTGTAATTTTTTATCACTCGGGGGGGTGGCGATATGGGGGGTTTTGTCAGGGTTTTTTTCTTTTGGGAGACAATGCTGTCAAAAAAGTTTTTTCTTTAGTTGGCAAATTTATGTAATGTAAATTTTTTTGTTTTTTTGTTTTGAAATTGTTGGGATTAAAAGTGGGGGTAAGTTTTGGGAAAACAAAGGGGGCCATTTTAATATAAAATTGGGGGGGAGGGGAAGAAAATTTCTTGGTGGAAAAGGGACTTGGTTTTTTTAGCTCACAAGGCAGCCTGACAAAAAAATTTTTTTTTTAAAATTAAAAAAAAAGGGGAAGAGATGGGATTGGGGATCGCACAGCTTTGGTGCTGCCAAGAAAATGACAAAATTTCACTTTCTGTATTTGGGGGGCTGTTTTATAACAGTTTACACCAATGAGGTGTTTCTAGTTACAATTTATTTGGGGAGCCTGGAGGGGGTGACAGCCTCCGGGCATGAAAAACTGATCATTGCGGAGTTCGGGGGAGAGCTTTTAAAAAATTCCACCTCTCCCACTACTCCACAGGTAAAGAGGGACTCGGGAGGGACAGAACAGTGATAAGGTTCACCACCTCTCAGTGGGGGGAAGACACTTTCTATGGGGGAGAGACCCATCCCGATTTGAAAAATCTAAGCCAGAGAAACGGGCCAGATGCCTGGAAAAACCCTTTATAGAAAACTCCTTTAAAGTCTATTGACTTTTTTGGGTTACAGTAATGAGATGTCCCAAACCCTCTGAAAATGTGTATCTTAAAAGGGGGCCATTCAAAACAGCAAATTTTGGGGCACGGATTGCAGCCGAAATTGCGCCCGTACTGCGCTGCAATAGGGCTGGAATCCGCCCACCCCTTACGGTAATCCACAGTTCTCATAGAGAACTATGGATTCCGTCTCTCCCCCTCCCCTCCCGCTGCGAATAAGGCGAGTGGGGAGAAAGGGGGGGGGAATGTAATTTTTCCGGGGGGGGGGGGAGAAACGCCCGGGTGAATAATAATTGTCTATGGGTGGGCAAGCCCGCCCCCCCGCCCCCGCAAAAATCCGTCCCGCTTTGGGTCGGCAAATAACCGGGTGTAAAACTGTGCCTAACAATGTTTTTATTTATATTTTGTTTCTTCTTATAAAATGTAATATTTATCTATGTTTTTGATATTGAGATCTTTTGTTAGCGATACTGATAGATTTATTGATCACCTATAATTTACCATTAATAAAAACTGAAAAATTTTCCAGTATGATAATTTTGGGAGGACTTCCCAAAAGGGAAAGGGAGTCACACTGAATACTTAGGTATAATACACATACTCATAACTGACTAAACAGTTATGTTTTACCGCCCAACATTTGAGTCCTGTATCACAGTTTTTTTAAGACCCATTACCATTGCCCTTGAGAAACCCCCATAAATTCCTTTTAACAAACCCTTTTTATGCAAATAGAACAAGCTGTAATTTTATTGTTTTCCTTCTTTGGGAAAACAAGACATAGACTGGACTTTTTGTGTATCACAATTTGGTAACTGAGAATATGCATATCAAATTATTAGTCAAAGTTTTAAACTCAAGCCTTTTTAAACTGATTTAAGGGGAAAAAAAAAAATCCCTTAGGCCGTTTTTTTGCAAATTTATATCAAGCATTTTTGTGGCTCTGTTTATGGCTGAAAAACCTAGCCGGCTCTGGTGTAATGACTTTAACCTTTAAATCAAAGATCTCTAGATGCTGTTGTACAGGTTCAAACCCTTGGCAGGCCAAGATTTAACTGTAAAATGGGGAAAAATGTGCCTTTTTATGCTTGTAAAAAACCAAAAACCCATCTTATTCACTTTAAGTAAAATTACCGGAACATTTCTCAGCAGGATGCTAAAAAAGAACATATTTTTTTAACTAAATATTTAAAACGAAATCATGACATTTTTTTTCTTATAATAAGGTTGTCTTTTTTTTTCGCTGTATAAATTGTAGTGTACGCCTTTTTTTAAAAGAAAAGGGGGGTCGGAGGAAAAAGTATACTGCACGGTATATATTTATTTTTACAAGAGGTTTCAAAATCTGTTGTATCCTTTTTGCCCACACAAAGGGGAATATAGGATTTTCCTTGGAGGTATAATTTGGAAATTTTTTGGCCTTTAAAAACTAACAAGGGGAAAAATCAAACATGAAAACATTCACTATTCATTCAAAAGTATTTTTGGTTATATTTAAGGACATTTTACAATAAATAAAATAAATATAAGTTAATTTATTTAAGAATTTTTTTGTATCTACTATATTTTTGAAAATCCCAAACTTGAAGAGAAATCAAAGCAAGTAACATTGTAGGACATAAATATAATACATTCATAAGGTAGAAGATACCTCATCAAAAAACAGTGTCAGGTTAATTTTGCAGATTTCAATACTGAACACAGGTTGACGATTACTTGGCATCGACACGGCGATGGTCGATAGTCGACCATTTATCGACAATAAGTCGTAGGATGGCGATTATGAGCAATGACCATTAAAGTCTATGGGAAGCAACAACCCTTTATTTTACACCCAAAACAGGCTGGAGAAGCGGGGAAATTTCATCCACAACATCAAAAGGGTACTGCTACATCTTACAACACCTTAGGTTTAAAAGCCACAGAAAAAAAATCACACACCACACTATCCCTGTCTTGTACCAAGCAGACCTTAAACCTGCATCACCCACAAATTAAAAATGCCGAAGGCAGTATGATTTGAATCATCTTTTACTTGACTGGACAATGAATATCCCCCGTCCTGGAACGCACATGAGCCCCCAAAACCCGCATGACCCCCAATTTAAAAAGTGCCGGAAAAAGGAGTCTTTTAACCACCATTTTAGTTTCACTGGACATAGACTATCCCTCTCCTGGGCCACAGCATGAGCCCCAAACCTGCATGACCCCAGATTAAAAAGTGCCGGAAAAAGGAGTCTTTCAACCACCATTTTAGTTTCACTGGACATTGACTATACCTGTCCTGGGCCACAGCATGAGCCCCAAACCTGCATGACCCCCACATTTAAAAAGTGCTGGAAAAAGGAGTCTTTCAACCACCATTTTAGTTGAACTGGACATTGACTATATCTGTCCTGTACCGCAGAATGACCATTAAACCTGTCTGACCCACAGATTAAAAAGTGCCGGGAAAAGGAGTCTTTCAACCACCATTTTAGTTGAACTGGACATTGACTATACCTGTCCTGGACCGCAGTATGACCATTAAACCTGTCTGACCCCCAAATTAAAAAGTGTCGGGAAAAGGAGTCTTTGAACCACCATTTTAGTTGAACTGGACATTAACTATATCTGTCCTGTACCGCAGAATGACCATTAAACCTGTCTGACCCACAGATTAAAAAGTGCTGGAAATAGGAGTCTTTCAACCACCATTTTAGTTTCACTGGACATATACTGTCCCTGTCCTGGGTAGCGCTTGCCCCTCCGTATGAGTGCGGACCAATTGAGCTTCACTTGGAAATACTGGTGGTTAACGCTCCTGTTCCACCCAGGTGCCCTTTTTCTTGGCATTCTTTTTCTCATTTTACTCAACGTGCTGGAGGAAATTGTCTCTGTACTTTGTTCTCTGTCCGTGCTCCATACTCCATGTCCTCTGAATAACCTACATCTGGTCAAGTTTTCCTGTACCTCCCTTGTACAATTCAGAGGAATTTTTTACCAGCTATTTTGTACATGCAAGTTTTTTAGTAGTTTAATTCTAGAAAACACATTTTTAAAATAGGATGGAATCCCACCAAGTCTTTGTTTCTCTTTTTTTAGTTGTATTAAATGGGTTGTCTCAATAAGGGGGTTTGATAGCTATGTTAAAGATCTTGCAAAAAAAATTTTTTTGCAATATGTTGCCATTAAAAATTTTTCCTACCTTTTCCCTGTTTTGACAGAATCCCCCTTGAGCCACTTTTGCATTGTGAAAAAATGTTGTTAGAAAAACATTTTTTTATAATAGGCCCTGTATATCTGCATTTCAAAGAAAAACCCCCCAAAAAATTCAAAGATGACCCTTGACCCATTTGGACAATTGTAAAGAACAAATGTCTGTTAGAAAAAAACATTTTTTATAATAGGACTTGTTTTTTAAGCGCTTTTTGAAAGAAAAATCCCCCCCAAAAAATCAAGATGACCCTTACCCCTTTGCAATTGTGAAAAACAAATGTCTGTTAGAAAAAAACATTTTTTTATAATGGGCCCTGTATTATAGTGCATTTAAAAGCAAAATCCCCCCAAAAAAATTCAAAGTATCCCCTTTGACCCCACTTTGGCAGTTGTGAAAAAAAAATGTTTTTTAAAAACAAATTTTTTTTAAAATAGGCCTGTATATTGCTGATTTCAAAGAGCATCCCCAAAAAATTATAAAATGATTTTCCAGCCACTGAAAAAAATTGTGAGGGAGAATCCCCATTAAAACCCAAATTTCTGTTCCAAAGGAAAGATTATTGTTATCTACAGCTACATGCCCCAAAAAATTATAAATATACTTCTCACCCATTTTAAAAAATTGTGAGGGAGAAATCCCCTTAAAAGCCACATTTTTTTCCAAAGGACCAAAATTATAGCTGTATCCACAGCAACATGACCTCAAAACCATTGACAATGGAAAACTTCTAAGATAAGTGAGGTAAATGGAATACGGTGTTGTCATAAAAACCTGCTGTTTTTTTCAGCCCCACAGCAAAACCGCAAAAAAATGTTGGAAAAAAAAAAAAAATTGCAGTAAAAAGACATTTTAAAAAAACATTTTTCAGGGGGCCTTTTCTGTTTGAAGAGGAATGTGAAATAGACCGGGAACTAATCGGGGGACTCGGCAATTGGGGGACAACATATCAGAGATCCATGCCCGAATCTGATAAAATCAAACTCACATTACGTGGAAAACCCGATGGTTTGTCGTAATGACCCCCAGTGTCGAAGGGTCCCTCGATATGGCCTGGCTGCGGGGGAGGCAACACCTCTATGGCGTGGCGAGCGAGCTCGGGCCCTCGTCCCCTTTTTGGATACCAAAGTCATTGGGGCCCGGAACCCCTAAAAAACATCGGTGTTGGAGCAGATATCGTGCAATGATCTTAAGTGGTCTCTTGGGGGTTGGTGTGTGCCCTGCATTGCATGCCCCTTGGTGAGGTGGTAAACAAAGATTTCCAAGGGAAACATTAGGGGTTCCACCTTCCTGCTGCTGCCGTAAGGGGTGCTTGGCACTCTATGGTCAGTCGTGATGTTGTTTCCCCCCGTGACATTTGGGGGGGAAGTGAAGAGACGAAAGATGTCTCATTTTTATCAATCAGCAGGTCTCCATTTCCTGCATTTTTACTCTTATTTTGGTGGGTGGAAGGAAGTGCTGGTTTTGTTTTGTACGGGGTCCAGGAGGGTGGCCACCCCGAAATGGGTTATTTTGATGGCCCTTTAAAGGGGATCTGTTGGGGGAAATGGAGATCAAGCACTCTTTTTAGAGATGGAACCTTGATTTCCCATCCCACTGGGTCGAGGGGCACTAGCAAACTGATCTTCCTCATCTTCCCCCTCGCCTCAATTCGCGCCAACCTTTTTCCCAAAGGGGCAGGGACGTCGGTACGTCGGTGTCTAGGAATACCTCCTCCTCCTTTTCCTCCTCGCTCCCTCCGGCACAGCTTCAACACACCCCTGACTTGCCTGAGATGATGCACCCTGAGAGCTGATGCGCCACCTTGCATAGCTCCTGGACCCCGAAACCACTGCCTTAATGAAGACCAATGAAATTGTGAAACTGTGGGGCCCTTGTGGATTTGACGGAGAGAAAGGCTCCGTGTCCGCATCTGTGTCGTCTCCTCTCGTCGCTGGCG
The DNA here is from genome assembly GCA_025379985.1 of Phyllomedusa bahiana. Classification (NCBI taxonomy): domain Eukaryota; kingdom Metazoa; phylum Chordata; class Amphibia; order Anura; family Hylidae; genus Phyllomedusa; species Phyllomedusa bahiana. Next base: position 17,944 of record JAODAL010039906.1, read on the forward strand.
GGGGGACTATTGTTTCAGAGTGTCCAACGATGTTCCAGAACTAAGATCACCACAATGTCATGCTGACAAGGGCATTGTCCGCACTGACCATTTTGGTGGCTTCTTCAAAATGGCAAGGATGGTAAAGGGAGCTCTTTACATCCCTCCACTCTCGGGGGGCTCAACACCGAGGTCTGCACGCTGTTGTCGGGCCCATGTGTCACTTCGTACTGCGTAATGGCATTGCGTGCTGCCACAATCGCTGGAGCATTGTGGAGGGGGGGAATTTTCCAGCGCGTTGCCACGTCAACAATGAGACGGTTTGACGGGGAGGCCGAGCTGACGCATGCAACGCAAGCAGGCGGGAGAAGCAGGGTGTGAACGGCGGAAGTGCGAACTTAGACTTCGAGCCTTCCTCTGGCAGGCAGTCCAGACCCGGGTAGCTCTTTAGAAATTTCTGGACGACAAGGTTCATGACTTGTGCCAGGCAAGGGATGTGCTCCAGCCTACCGATCGTAAGGGCGGCCAGCAGATTTCGCCCATTATCGCACACCATCTTGCCTAGCCAAGGTTTCTTGGACCCAGCCAGCGCTCGGTCTTGTTGCGGAGGAGCCACCCACAGCTCCTGACCTGTGTGTGGACGGTCTCCAAGACAGATTAATTTCAACACGGCCGGGTTTTTCTCTGGGCACGTGATCCCACCAGAGGCCCTTGGGGGAAAGAACCTGCACCACCCCTGCGGTTTTGAAGAGCGTGCGCCGAGCCTGAGAGCCACCGTCACCCCAGAGAATCACCAGCTCACCCAGTGAGCTGTACAGGATATAGCGGCCTTGGCCGTGCTTACTAGTCCATGTGTTGGTGGTCAGATGGACTTTTCCGGCCACAGATGCAGACAACGTGCTTGAAATTTTAGATGACACGTGCCTGCTCGGCATCTGGTATTGGGGGCAGGCAAGGGCCATGACGTGGCGGAATCCATCTGGGGTCCACCTGACGGGAAAGGCAAATTTCCAAGGCCAAAAGCCTGGCAATGCCGACATTCAGGTTTTTGGGCTTTGGGAGGGTTTTCTGGGTTAAAGTGTTTCTTCTGCTCCCAAACCTGGAAGACAGAAGGCTGGTTGCTAGACTGGCCGCTGTACGGCGTGCAGGTCGTCAAACTGGCGGAAGGGAGAAGGGGTAGTATGGGTCTTGGTGGTGCTGGTGGATCAGTGACGGTGGAGGATGAAGCGGAGGTGATCCCTGATCATGACTTGGAGACATGGGCAGTGAGGAACGCTTGGTGGTGGCGGAAAGGAGGAGGAGGCGGAGACAGAGGGTGGTGACAGTGGTTGGAGGGCCTGGCGTCGGTTCTTGCCTTTTTTGGCCAAGTGTTGCCTCCATTTCAAACTCATGCATTCGTGCATGTGACTAAAAATGTTGGTGGGGGTTAAAACACCTAAGGTTCTTCCCCTCTACTTATGGTTTAGGGCCATAGGCGGCATATGACATCGCTGGGTCAATCAGAGGCTTGCTCAAAGAAGGCCAGGCTTGAGAGGTCTGGCCCTTTTTGACGGCGAATAGCGAGGAAGCGGGGGGGTTAGCGCTGACCTGGCTGGGCGGAATCATATCAGCGGACTTCTGCGACCGCCCTCTCCCTTTTTGAGGCAGAACCCGTATGACACTACCCCATCGTCTTCCTCCTCGTCAGTGATGAAGCGCTCGCAAGCAAATTCTGCTGAAAAAGACCACGTTGGATCCGCAATGTCGTCATCATCATTCATCAAACAGGTGACTTCGTCGTCTAAATTTTCTGCATCCGGAGCTGGGGCTAAAAAGCAAGAGGGACTGCAAGGCATTGTCGACCCGCCGGATTTTTACCCGTTTGACCGGCTTCCTTCTCCTCCTCTGATGACATCAGAAACGGGCGTCGGAGCAGAGAAAATTATCCTCTTTGGACCTTGATCTTTAACATGCCTTCTGACCCCAACCGCATTTTGTCATCAAAGAGGTCTTCAGAAAATGGATTTCCACAGTGGTGGGTACACGAGTTGACATTTGGGCTGTTATGTTGGAAGGGTGCTGGTGTGCTGATGACGACCCTTTGTTTACCGTGACTGGGGGACGAGGGAGGAAGACTGCTGGATGCATGTTGCAAATTTAACCACTGGAGGGGCAGATTGGGACGCTGTTCGTTACGAGATTTCACAGGGCCCTGACCAGCGATGACAGGCCTGACGGTCCTGCAACTGACGATCCGCTGGCATGCGTGTTGTCGCCAGCACTTGGAAGGAGCCCTTCTCTGTACCTCTACCCCCATGTCCTACCCCCTCTTTGCTCGCTTACCACTGAATTTCACTCCATGTTCAGAAATATTAAAAATTTGAGAAGGTATGGAAGAGTTTTGGAAAGTCTCTTATTAAAAGAAGGCAAATCAAAGCTATTCTCAAATCCTCAAATCAAAAACAAAAATTTCTGGATTCAAATATAACGCAAAGTAGATCTATCAACAAAGCTGGCTGCGCCAAAGTGAAAAAAAAAACGTATCTGAAATGTATTCAGATAATTACAAGGTATTTTTGGCACCTATTTAACTCACCTGTGGTGACTATAAAATAGCTGTATTCAAATTTAAGTGCAAGCTGCCTCAATGAACAAAACTTGTAGTGCGCCAAAGTCAAAAAACACGTATCTGTTATGTATTCGTATAATACAAGATATTTTTGGCACCTTTCAATTCACCTGTGGTGACTATAAAATTGCTGGATTCAGATTTAAGTGCAAAGCTGCCCAATGACAAAGCTGTAGTGCGCTAAAAATCAAAAAAACACGTATCTGTTTTGTATTCGTATAATACAAGGTATTTTTGGCACCTTTCAATTCACCTGTGGTTTACTATTAAAAATTTCTGGATTCAAATTAAGTGCAAGGTGTCTATCAACAAATCTGGACTGGGCAAAAGTGCAAAAAACACGTATTGTTATGTATTCGTATAATACAAGATATTTTTTGGCACCCTTTTAAATTACCCGTGGTGACTATAAAATTGCCTGGATTCAAATTTAAGTGCAAGGTGGATATATCAACAAAGGTGGAATGGGCAAAATTAAAATGAACACCTATCTAAAATGTATACTGATAATAAATGTGGAGTTTTGCACCTAACAAAGAGACCTGCAGTTACTAGAAAAGATGTGTATCCTATAAGTTCAGGCTGCCCCCCTATCCAGGAACAAAATTTCAAGAAAACTGTTAATAATAAAGCTATTGCAGTGCAATGTCTTTCACTAAGTCTTGGTGAACTTTATCAGTATTCTTTATAGAGCTTGTCTGGTTCACCCGCGGGGGCCCCCACCCAGTCCCCCCCCCCCCCCCGTGACTTTTACAGCGGTAGATGTCCCCTTTAAAATTTTAGCTAACTACATAAAATCTTCCAATCTCTAATCTAACTAAATTGTTAAGGATCACAGCGAATCGTAGAGGTTTCTCTGTGAAGAAATAGAATAATGTCGCTGAGCTGGGTTTTGGGAAAAAGCAGAGCGCACGTCCTTCTGCTCTGAGACGCTGAGAGACACTGAGGCTGAAAGGAAACGTGTTCTATGTAAAACGGGGGTATGTGATTTTTTCCAGCCAATCGCAACCATACACATCCCAGTAAAGGGCGTCGCACAACAATCTCACCCTGTCTATCTGTAAACTGATTTGTGGCCGCCAAAATGACAGGAAGCGCCGAAAATGGCGCGATCTTAATAGATGATGCACAGTTTTAACCTAAATTATCGCATGATCTAAAAATTTTGTATCAACATAAAAACTGTGCCCATTTTCAACTTTGGGCGATATAATCGCTCAACACTACTGAATACTATTTGTATTGTGAACATCAGAAAAATGCCCAACAAAGTTTAGGAAACAGCAAATCTGCTTTTCTAATTTTAGCTCTGACAAAGTGTGCAATCAACCTCTGGATGCACTTGTCTCAGAAGACATCCATTCATTTGTGATCTTCCATGTATTATCATGCTTTATCTTCATTTAGCCAACAATGAAAAAGAAAGAAATTGTATAGTTTTGGTTTTTTTAATCAAGCAATATCAACTGTATTCATTATTGTCAGTTTTTGCATTTATTGTATATTATATTGCAATTGATCATAGTTTTATCTTTATAACACTCAAAGCAGACTCAAGTACATTAATTTGCATCTATTCTTTTGTAAAACCTGTAAAAATAAATCTCATGTAGTGGGCTTTAATGATGGGATCTGCGGGGGTCACATGTATACCTAAAAGGGTGCCTTTTAAATTTGCTTTGCTTGCAGACACCTTGGGTGAATTAGCCTAAAGGGAACCTGTCACATGCTATCGGATCTGCCAGAAGCCAGCTATAGAGCAGGACAAGCTAAGAAGATTAAAGGGAACCTGTCACATAGATTAAAGGGAACCTGTCACAAGCCAGTGTCAGACATGCTGTTCCCAGCACGGTGTCCCTTATTCTGTAAGATGCTGTAGTTTCAGAGCATTTACTGCTCAAATCTTATTCATGAGCAGGTGTTAGCCCCACCCACCAAAGGCTTGTCCCGCCCACCTGATAGTTATTCACATGTTTCTACCTATTCAAAGTAATAGGTTTATCAGTTTAGATGGGCAGGGCTAGCCTCAGATGGGCGGAGTTTGAAAAAAATGAACTCTTTGAATGACTCTTTTCTGGCTGAAATCTGCAGATTAGAGCATTAAATACTCGAAAACTACAGCATCTTACAGAATAAGGGACACAGCACTGGAACCAGCACAAGTCTATGTATATATTGTTGTGTGCTTCGACCGTACACCACAGGCTTGGGGCAACATGTATGATTCTTGGTGCCCAGGCGCCATTTTTTTGCGTGTATTAGTAGCGTAGAATGCACCTGAATCTATGAACCTGTTCTACTGCGGGTGGTAGATTTAGCGCTTTCTAGCTACTAAGAGACAATTCTGGCTCAGGCAAACCACTTTTAAATTGGTCTACCTGTTCCAGCAGTAATATGCCTGGATTTGCCGATCAAAAGTCATAAATGTGTACATTTGTACGGTTGTAGTGTGACACGTCTAAATTAAGAATCTAGCCAACAGGGCTGCACCAGTTTTGGGCTGAAAAGACACCAGACTTCTTGCGCAGCTCCGTACATACATGTCACCCTTGGTGTGAGTTTAACCTAACTCCGGATATAAGCAAATATACAGGATGTACCTATAATATCTACTGTCAATGTTTTTTATTTAAGGAAAATCTAAAGAGGCTTATGGTATTTTATTTATACAGGAATTTGATGAGTAACATTTGCAGCCAAAAAAATAACTGGCTATACATCATTCAATGTTGACTGTAAAGTTGGATTTGAATTTTGTGTTCACAATGTGGCTGAAATGGCTCTCAAATTGACTCCAGTTACAAGTAGTTGCTTGTTTATGGCCATATGGAATAACATATTTTCATGTGCGGCCACATAAAGCGAACTGTTTGTGTTGAAGTGAATTTAAGTCTACATTAATATCTCCTCACTCCACAAAGGGGTAAAAACATTGGTGCCAGTTAAGAATCCTTGGGTAATCAATGTTCATGTGAACAGTTCAACAGCACTTCAACTGATTTCATGTTTCGTCTCAAAATTACTTTATTAAATCATCCGTAATCAAAATTTGAAAGTGCTTTGCACTCCGAGTCCAGTTTTAGATAAATCAAAAGTTTCATAATCTGGATGTTTCAGTGTCCTATAAAACTTTTTTAAATGGAACTGTGAAGAAAAAGCCTAGTCCGCCGGCCCACTTGAGGGACGACGGCCTGACTTGGGGTGTATCTCGACGTTGCACCCCCTAGGGGGTGCACAAGGTCAGCCAGATACTGTTCCACTGTTAACCCCTGTCCACCCGGGCCCAGGGAGAACCAGGGAGGACGAGAGAACACTTTCCTCGTCCAGAACCCTGAACGGCTGCCACCAGTTTCTAGTTTAGTTATAAGACCCGTCCGTGACCGACTTATAACAAGGCCGAAACCAGCCTTGGGGTAGTATATATTATAGACGAGTTACTAGGCATGTGAGGCCGATGATCAAGACGACTAGACTCAGATTAAAGTTTATAGATTTAATTAGCCTTAGGAGGGCACACTAGACAAATATATACAAAAGGATAATAATATACAGGTAGAGTCAGAGGGCACATACAAGCATGAGTTACAGACAAAAGGCAGTTAAAATGGGTCAAGTTACCTTTTGGTTGGCTTGGTTCTGGGCTCACATGGGGGGGCTTATGTGGCCTGGCTGCTGTGTATGGATGCTCCTGGAAATGCTCTTAGGTACCCCCCCTCCTGGATCAACATTTGAGCCCACCTGGGCTCCTGCTTATATCTGTGAGGGGACAGCCCACGTGGCAGCCCCCTTACACGCCCCACACACCCCTGGGACGGTCTATGAACTCCTTCCACTCAGGTCATGCAGCTTCTGATACAAACACAAAAACGGACTATAACGCGGCGGGGCACTGTCGGTGGCACCATCAGAACCGGCTGGACCTACACGACGCCCGGATATCAGACACGCATATCTTATGGGCTCCGCAGGTCCGATATCTCGGTCCCCCTGCGCCCCAGAAACCTGAGAGTGGGGGCTGTGTGTGCGGGGAGTTCCATGTTTTGAGATATGAACTCACCATGCACCAGTTATGAGCGGATCGCCTATAAATTGATATGAAATATCGGAGACATGTCAGCTAGGTGCTTTTGTTCCAGTCTTTGAAGCTGGGGGTTTGAGCTAATTAAGTTGCCTGAGGATCCATTCATGGGTTGACCCCCCTGCTGTGGTGGCTTGCTATAGAAAAGGCATTTACAATGGGCTTGATTAACATGCAAATTGGGCTTTCTGGGGGCTGGGCCATCTGTGAAGTCTGACTAGATACGGAATTGGGGATGAAGTAAAGTGAATTCTTCCTCACAGGAACTATCTACAAAATAGACTTCTAATGTTAGTGCAGTTAGATGATCTAGTTAGACTACGTAACATACCAATCCCACATCATTACAAAAGTTGATATCTAATGCCATCTAAAATGGATTGAGAATAAATTCCCAGACCTATATCACAATATAAAAATGAGTCAGAGTTATTTTTCTCAAAAATTACAATTAAAAAATCAAAAACAGTCTATATGAAAAAAATGGATGATAAAAGCCTACTCCTAGAAGCATGCTGTATTTTGATAAAGTGCCATGACCCAAAAAATGCAGTAAACTGAGAAAAAATGCTGCTGTAAAATCCACTGTTTGTTGTGCATTTCATAACTTCCAGCAAATATCTGGCTGTGTTAATTTTTGGTTAAAAAAAAACGAAAAACAATGCCACGAAAAACAATGTGATATTTTCCTTAAAAAATCCTATTTTGACAACATCTTGATCCCACTATCACCTCCTAATTTGTAGGATATGTTTTATTGACATCAGACATTTTGTGTTGTATTTGAATAACTCTAAGTGGCGGTTGCAATAATCTTCACATATAAAACCTGTAAAGAAATAGAGTACCTAGTGAGAAAAACAAATAGTAGCAAAGTAGCATAAGAAAGAGAATAATTCAATAAGTAGAAAAACAAACAGTTGATTGTTGAATGTTTTCATCGGAAACAAAAATTATCAGCATATTTGTACTTGTCATGATGTGACAAATAATAGAATCTGAACTTTCCGGGGGGGCGTGGCTTGGCGCTTGAAGATGGCGGGCGCGTGCTAGCGGAGCTCCTCACCAGCGGCACAACACCTCGGGCCCAAACTAAACCTTGGAGATGTTCCCTGAACCGAGCTCTTGCATCAGAGAGTGCAACTGCCTACTGACCTGCCTGGACGGATCCGGTGACTCAGAGGGGCTCCGGCGAGCGAAAGACTACAGCCGCAAGCTCCTGGTTGCAGACGCGCTGCCGCGGGTCGCAAGCCCGCAGGAAAGAGAGGCCCGTCGGTCACCTGGTATCCCGCTGGGTCTTCGTCCGCAGCAATGGGACCGCAGGGTGCTCCGGCTTCACACCTGAACTGAGCCCACTCTGCACGAGACGCTCGGCGGTGAGTACAGTGGATCCCTTCCACACACGAGCGGTCGGCCGGCCATCTTTAGCACAGCCCAATTTCATCAAAGGAAGACAGAGGTCAGTTGCTGTAACGCTAATTCGGGTCACCTCTGGTCAGTCCCATAGAGAAGCCTGGGCATAAGCTCTGGGACACAGTCAATTAAACCTCTGAATCGAGGTCCTCGGGCGACCAAGACTCTGCTGAAAGGATCAACCCTGCTGATTCTCTGCTAACAAGCACCCTGCAACAAGTCTATCGCCACGCAGAAGGTGCTTACCTCAGCAGCACTCCATTCACTAGCGGGCTTGTGTCTCTCAAGACCTCCTACTTCTGCTACCCCATTTCCACACGCCCTGGTGTATCAGCAGAGATTTCTGAGCCCTGTGGATGCCAAACTGTTGTCCCCTTGCAACTGGCTTTATTAAGGGACATTACGTATGGACTTGCAGAATCAGAGTCCTGCCTGAACGTTGCTCACCTCACTCTAGGCACCCGGTCCAATACTGAATACCTCTCTGCTATATACTCCATTAACGTCAAGTGTGCATAATACATACAAAACTACTATATCTTCTGCATAGGGTATAAGAAGTGAAAGAAAAAAAAAAAAAACGTTCTGCCAGACCACTTCCCACATACTACTATCTTTCCTGCGTCTCAAAATGGGCGGCATTCCAAAAAAATCACCCAAGAGGCCTGCCAAATGACTGATTCTTACAGCAAACCCTTACCAATCCGGCCTCTGAGGCGGGCTCTAAGTCTCCCCCCCTCCTCGCCTATCCCATCTCATGCTGAATCAATGGACTCTGAGTTTACAGGACTGTTCCGGTAAGTCTAACAAAACAGAAGCTACTCTCGCCAACTGTTCTCCTCCTTCAGGGGAGCATTTACAAAATGATTTCAAGCAGATGATGAGAGGACTTTTCGAGGAGACATTCAATCTCTGGTTTCAATGAGCTGATCATTAGGAAACTAAAATTGGCTGAATTTGCCACATCGCATAATTCTTCCTTATAGATTCTATTCAGCACTAGAAGCGGAGGTCCAGAAGGTGGCCTCCTAAAGTTCAAGACCTGGAGGACAGATCCAGTAGTCAAACATTCGTATTAGAGGCATTCACGAATCCGTCACTTCCGAAGCCGTTACTCCCGCTTACTTCAAGACCTAATGGCCATAGTGTTCAGAAGCTACAGACTTCTGGACTTACAGTGGACCGCATACATAGGCTCCCTAAGCCTAAACAAAATCTCACCTTCATTACGCGCGAAGTTAATTCGCTAAGATCCACTTCTTTCGTACCAAAGACAACCTACTTCCGAGCCTTCGCAAAGGTGTTGCACTTTTCCAGACAGGAGATTCTGGACCTGCCATCTTCCCTGACCTCTCAGCGGGGACGATGCTAAGTTCGCAAAGAGGTTTTGCTCCCCTCCACACAGAGATGATACTCCGTGGCACCACAACATCCCTATCACTGGGGCTTCCCTGTCATATTAAATTCTCTCAAGATAATAAACAATAGTGTCTGCAACTTTCCCCTAGCATACTACGAGACGCTCTCCAGTCATGGGGATTCCTCATCACTCCCACCAACACTCCCTTACGCAAAGGGAAAGACAAACCAAATTTGATTTCACCCCTCTGGTCCGAGAAACACACCAGGCGCCATCAAGTACCGGATGACTGATCTATTATGGGACATATCACCACCTCCTTGCCGCTGTGCCCTACTCAGATCCTACTCGCTATGTGCGGCCATAAACACCATCTGTGGTGTCTGTGCTATGGGTGCCTTGCACAAGATACTTCCCTATTCAGTTTTTGCTCCGTGCCTTCTGGTGATGATAGGTTTCTTCCTGAACTTCTGTTTTATACACACCCCCGTTTGGTTTACAAATGACTTGCTTCTAGTTAGAGATTTACTTGTTGTTAAACTGATGCCATGTTACTAAACCAAATTTTTGGAATAGTGTACTCATTGTAGATTGACCATTCACACTCACTGATTTACTCACCTTTGCTGCAAAACTAGTTAACTACAGTCGCCATTATGGGGATTAAATTTCTTTCTATCAATGTCAACGGCCTTAACTCCCCCTTTAAGAGGTCGCTCTTCTGGAGAGAGGCGGTTCGATCTGGAGCGGATCTGATTTGTGTGCAGGAGACACACTTAAAATCAGAAGACTCCTACCGCCTGAAACACAAAAAGTTCCCAGTTTCGTACTTTGCCTGCTCAACCACAAAGACGGCGGGTGTAGCTATATTTGCTAAAGACACCGTAGCTTTCAATTTACTAAGCTCAGAAATTGACCCAAAAGGTCGATATATTATCCTGAACTGCTCTATTGACTCTGTCGTATGCACTATAACGACTCTCTATGCTCCTAACCACAACCAGATATCCTTTATCTCCAAAACAGTCACCATGGCCAAAGATGTGGCCAAAGGTCCTCTGATTATTTGCGGGGATTTTAATGCGGTTGTCGATAACACAATTGATAGATCTAGGGGTGCCCTAGTTAAATCTCCAGATCTGAAATCCACCCTGCTAGAGGAAGACCTCCATGACCACTGGTGTTGACTCACCACTACATATCGGAGCTGGATTTATCATAGTTCTCTGCAGCGGAAAAACTCTCGCACTCCGTCAGATTTCTTCCTAGTCGACAAAGCGGCCCTCATTAATGTAGAATCCGCTGATATAGGTTATGCTACTTGGTCTGACCATGCACCAATCTACCTCACCCTTAGAAGCAATTTCTCCCTTCCACCATTTTCTCCTTGGAGACTTAATAATTTAAAAATGCCGCATGTTGCTTCAGGTATGCAGGAAGCACTGCAGGAATTTTTCACGATCAACTCCGATACTGTCTCTAATCCACAGATTGTATGGAGTGGGCTCACAATGCTTCTATGAGAGAATATGTTTGAGGATGCTTCAAGGGAGAAGCGTAAAAAGGGAGAAAAAATTAAAAAAAAAGGAGTTAATGACACACTGGAAGGTATTAAGTCACTATATTCCCAGCTTAAAAATGCCCCTGACCCATTGCTAAAAACTAAGTTGAATAATTTAAAAAAAAAAAAAAACGAACAAAAAGAAAAAAAAAAAAAATAAATTACGAATACTGCTATTTCAGAAATATGAATATTACCTTACTAGGCTGAAACTAAACTTCTACCTACAGGGTGATCGTCCAGGGAAAATACTAGCGCGCAGAATTAAAAAGTTACAGGCCAGATCTAAAACTGCATACCTTACTTGCCCTTCCAAAGGCAAAATTTATGACCCACAAAAAATTGCAAATGCCTTTGCTGATTACTATCAATCTCTCTATAACCTCAGAGCAGATCCCTCCATACCTCACCCCTCTAGCGAAGACATAAACAAGTTCTTACATATGAGCTCACTGCCCACTATTTCCCCTACACAATTGGAATCCTTAAATGCCCCAATTACAGAACTCGAAATAAAACAGATGATCTCTCACTCTAAGATAAACAAGTCGCCAGGTCCGGACGGCTTCACTAATGAATGCTACAAGCTATTTGCTGAACCCTTAACCCCTCACCTAAAAAAGACATTTGACTCTATTATGACCTCGGGCTCCCCCCTTCCCGAACTCCTATCAGCAACTATTTCAACTATCCCCAAACCAGGTAAGCCCTCAGACATTGTCTCTAATTATAGGCCCATCTCCCTCCTCAACAATGATATCAAATTATTTTCCAAGATACTTGACCATAGATTGAATGACATTCTCCCCCACCTGATTCATCCTGACCAAACAGGATTTGTTAAAGGTAGACAGACGAGGGATAGCACAGATTAGAATTATTGACTTTCCTTTCATATAATATCCAAACAACAAATCCCCACAATATTGCTTTCTCTCGATGGAGAGAAGGCTTTTGACAGAATCAACTGGGAGTATTTAAGGGCGGTCTTGTCTAAATTTGGTTTTGAAGGACCCTTCTTATCGGCGGTTCTTGCTTTATACACCTCTCCATCTGTAAGTGTTCTCTTCGGGTTTTCCTATCCGCATAACCCTTTACAATTACTAATGGAACCGCCAAGGGATGTCCTCTGTCACCACTCATATATGATTTATGTGTGGAGCCCCTAGCAGCACAAATTCGGAATTCCACCTTAATCTCAGCAGTCTCAGTCAACACTATAGATCATAGATCAGTATATATTGCTTGACATACTAATTTCGTTTTGCCAAACCCAGAATCTTCAATCCCTGCCCTTTTAGAGATTCTTAATCAATACTCTCTGGTCTCGAACTATAAGCTTAATGCGTCCAAATCCACAGCCCTGCCCCTCCACTGTCCACCTGCCCTGATTACTCAACTGTCCATACACAAATTTGTCTGGTCCTCTTCTTCTGTACCTTATTTGGGAGTCCTAATATTCCCTGATTTCAATAAGACGCTAGAAACCAATCTCTCCAATGTCACTGCAGACATTACGGATGAAATTAATCGCTTCAACCAATTCCCGTTGTCTTGGATGGCAAGAATCCAGGTAACTAAGATGTTACTCCTTCCGAAATACCTTTATCTGATAAGGGCAATCCCCTTATTATTCCCTCCGCTAGCCTTAACTAAACTTCAAAAATTACTACTAGGCTTTATATGGGCGCGTAAGAAGCCAAGAATATGCAGAGATCACCTTTACATCCCTCTATCAAGAGGCGGTCTCTCAGTCCCTAACCTCCTCCTTTACATTGTAGCAGCTGTTCTTGAACCCCTTACCACCCTCTGGAATGCTACCGGTGTCACGGTTGGGGCAGATGAGGACCGCTTGGTCCTCACCACCACACTCCAAAAACACTTTAATAGCCTCACTTTGGGGAATCAAATCTTTCCATGTTCGCTCTTCTTTCTACCCTCAGCCAACTTAGCCACAACCTGGGGCAGGGGTGGTTTTAGGTTTTAGGTTTTTGTGTGTTTTTTGGTGGCTGTGGGTTTTGGCTGATATTGTGCTGTGGTAGGTTTTGTTTGGAGTTTTGGTTTGCTTGTTTTGTTTGTGATTTTCTTTGGGCAAAGATGGGGGTTTTGTGTTTGTTGGCTGGGGGGGTTGTTTTTTTTGTTTTTTGTTGGGTTGGGTTTTGTTTTGGGGGGGGGGTTTATATAGATTTTGTGTGGATGATTTAGTTGTGATTTGTTTGCTTCTTTGTAGTTGGTGTAATTTCCGGGTTATGTTATCTGTATTTGTGATGACTGTTGATGTATTGTTTTGTTTTTGTGTAGTGTTTAGGTGCCTTTTTTTTTTTTTGGTGTTGGGTGTGTTGCACGCAGTGTGTGTTGACAGGAGAATGGTTCTTATAAAAAAAAATACTCATGCCCCATATCATGTATTGTGCTGGAATCCCCAATCTTTCCCCTTGCACAATGGCTTCACAGGAGGAAATGTCTCATGATTGGAGACCTTCTACTCTGGTGATACGCTGAAATCCTTTTGAGAGTTGAGAGCTCAATATTCTCCTACTAATAACGTCAGTTCTATATGTATATCTTCAGTCAGGCATCCCTGTAAATTGGAAGTGACTTTGAGCTTTCCCTTGCCGTTCCTACACCCTCTTTCAACACTTTCCCGTCTCAAAAAGAGGTTATGAGCAGGTCTCTCCCTGATTTTATTCCTTACTGGTGCTTTAAACGAATCTCATAAACCAACCTTTATCACCAAAATGGGAATCAGAGTTGGGGAAAGAATTCTGCATGGGAGAATGGTTTGTTCACAGCCAACATAGCCAAGAAATTCTCTAGGTTGTGCATCAACCATGTTGCAACCTGCGGAAAATACATCTGGGATTGTACCTTACGCCCTCTAGAATGATCATGTGTTCTCAAACCACTCGGATCGTGTTTGGAGACTATGTGGCTCGCCCGGAGGCACCCTCTGTATGCACACGGGGGAGTGCCCTTCCTGTAAAACAAGCTTTGGAGATGTGGAAACCTACTACTGAACTATTTCAGATATTATTCCACTTATCCCGAACAGTAAGCGTGCTTGACCTCCTCCTTTGATTCCCTCAACGGTATACCACACTGTCCGTCTTTTCCCGCCCCCCCCCCCCCCCCCCCCCCCCCCCCCCCCCCCGCCCCCCCTCCCCCCCCCCCCCCCCCCCCCCCCCCCCCCCCACCCCCCCCCCACGTCCTATATTCTGTAGATCGGTTAATTAGCATCGAACTGGAAGAACACTTCCACTCTCCGATTTCGGTGGTTATCTCAAGAATTAATAGTCAATACCATGCGGAGAACTGTCTCGTAACTTCCCCCCTCCTTCTCCCCATAATGATGATCTAGATGGTCCTTTTGGTCCTCGTCCAAGATACGCAAGGCCCCAAAGCTGAAGGGCAGTAATTAATACTCCGTTCAAAAGTAAAAATAAACTTAGTGCGGCTCGGTCGACCTTCATTTGTTTTGTTAAAGTTGTATATGTGCAGCAGGTACTGACTATCCTCCACCATCCATGTTTCCATTTGCTAAGACTGTGTCAAACACATCTTCGATTCTTTTATCTTATCTGTGATAACAGACTTCCTTTCTTCCTGTTTTTTTTGTCTCTGTTGTCCCAATAAGTAGATGTGCGCTGTTTAGGGCTGTTCCTTTCCTGTTTACTCACTTATTCTGTGTGCGTCAGTCAAACTCATTTACTCTTTTTTTTTAACGCTGTAAATTAACCTTGATAGAAGCAAGGACATCTCATATTAATACTTTTATTCGACAATGTCGCCATGCTGTATCGCTGCAACGCATTTCATCTGTCATATCAGCCTAGTCCAGCATAAATCTTTCCCTGTTGTTATCTGAAAATTCTGAATAAAAACTTTATGGTTAAAAAAGAATCTGAACTTTCCACTTGCTCGAAATCTTTTGTATTTCATAAACAGTCACAGCGGGTTTCTCACTATCTGATTTTATCACAATATTCAGTTGTTTGTGGTAAAATAATAGTTTCTGTTGATCAGAATACTGTTGTTTACAGTTACCTTACATACTCAAGTATAAGCTGACCCGAATATAAGCCGAGGCACCTAATTTTACCACAAAAAAAACTGGGAAAAATTTATTGACTTGAGTATAAGCCTAGGGTGGAAAATGCAGAAGCTAGGGTAAATTTAAAAAATTAAAATGGATCCCCAATAAAATTTCATGACAGTTAAAAACCCAATCAATTTTCCCCCATGGGCGGGGTATAGGCATTTTAATGTCCCCCCATAGAAAATATAGGCAGTTTAATGTCAACATGGGGGTATAGGGGGGTTAATGTCCCCCATAGGCAGGTAAGTCATTTTTAATTTTCCCCAAGGAAAGTTTTAGGCAGTTTAATGCCCCCCATAGGCAGTACAGGGTTTAATGTCCCCCTAGGCAGTAAAACAGTTTAATGTCCCCATGGGCATGTATAGGCGTTTAATGTCACTTGGGAAGGGCATAGGCAGTTTAATGTCCCCCAAAAGGGAGGTTAGGCGGTATAGGCAGTTTAAATGTCCCCGTAAGCAGGTATTTTCAGTTTAACCCCCCCCAGGGGCAGGTTAGGCATTTTTAATGGGGCAGGTATAGATGGGAATAGGCAGGTATAGGCAGTTTAATGTGATGAGATAGCATGATGACATAGCATGCCGCCTGTGCCAGAAACTCCGGAGGGCCACAAGTCTGCTTGCAGCCTTCCAGAGTTCTCTGTGGAGCAGGGAGCGCTTTCTCTCTGCTCCACGATAGTATTGTTAGCTGAGCCTCCAGAGGAGTGGTACAGTAAGAGATCGGGCTCGGGCCTGACAGGGGCCGTTGCCAATGGCTGACTCGAGTATAAGGAGGAGGACTTTTTCGCACAAAAAAATGTGTGAAAAAATTGCTTTATCAAGTATATACTGATTATCAGGGATGGGATAAAGTATTTTGGTATTATAGGCAATTAAGAAAAATGGTGTCCACTCCCCATGGAAAATACAAAATGAGCTTTAAAAAAAAGATACAAAAAGTTAGAAGGTTTTTATCCTTGGTGAGTTACAGTAATGTGGTATCTGTTGATTAAGAGAGGGTGGAAGCAAAATTAAGTGATGCTGCACTACAAACAGCATTTGTTTTTTTACATTATGTTCATTTTTTTTAAAACAGAGGAAAGGAATAAGTCTTTATGTACACTGGTATATCACAGATCCCTTATTCAGCCTGTATACAAATTTGACCGTATGTATTTCAGCCCTTGACTTCATGAGACAAACCGAGGCTTTTCTTTCTCATACAGACTTAATCATAAATAAAGTTGCTACGACATTGACCCCTGTTATCCCTGCTGATCACTAGAATGACATGGCATCTACGTTAGAAAAGGCCTTTGAGAAAAGCTGACTTTTCATAGCGCTGTTGCTGCTTCCTTCTAGTGCTCAGTCAGGGGCCACAGTGGTCAGACCCCACCATTGACCTCTTTTCCTAACCATGTGCTATCAATGTCTCGATTGCGATTAGACATTGAAAAAAAAGCCCTACGCAACATCTCTTTGAAGCAATTTGTTGTTTTGGTTAATAAGAAAATATTTTGATTTATCCATTTTTACTGTTCATGTTATATTGCCTTTGATCAACTTACATACTGCATAAGTCGTTTATTTTTATATGACTCATGGATAATAAAAATTATCTGGGATTGACTGGCAGTTAAAGTGTAATTATAGGTTAAATATGATTTGAGAAGAAAGCCTCCAGATACAATAGAAAGGTGGATGCACAAATAATTAAGAAGATAACATTGAACATTGAGGGCAGCTGTATCTCATTTAGTACACCATCCATTATTTCTACTAAATCACTGTAGACATAACCTTTGCATTAGGATAAACCAGCTCTCATTACATAATGAAATCTAAGCAGTAAACACAAAGATAACACATCTGTGAGGAAGAAAATTGACTCAAATCAGTCCTCTCTCTAGCTTAGACAAGTCAGACCTCCCCCACCACAGGACAAGATCAATTACATTTAATCAGCACAGCTCCTTCCCAATGCCTCTGTAGGAAGGTCGCCACAGCATGGGGTCAACCATGAAAAGGGAAATCCTCATGAATATAATTAGCATGAACAAATGCTAGTTCCCAGCTTCATAAGACTTCAATCAATCAAAACCAGTCGGCGTCGTCTCCGATATTCATATCGATTCATAGGCATCCGCTCATAACTAGTGCATGGCGGGTTCATATTGCAAAATATGGAGCTCCACGCACGCACAGGCCCATTTCCCGGTTCCAGACGCATGGGGACTGAGATATCTGAACCGTGGCCTACAGGTTCCTTAAGATAAGCAGGTTGATTCCAGGCATCGGGTAGGCCCAGACGGTTCTGATGGTACCACGGCTCGGTTCTGTGCCAATGCCCTGCCGAGTTATAGTCCATTTTTGGTTTTTGTATCAGAAACTGCATGACCTGAGTGGGGAGGAGTTCACTAGACCGTCCAGGGGTTTGTAGGGGGCTGCCAAGTGGCTGCCCTCGCAGATATAAGCCGGAAGCCAGGCATGGCTCTTCCTGTTTGATCCAAGGAGGGGGTACTGAGAGCAGAGTCCAGTCACACAACATCACGCAGCAGCCAGGCCACATCTGCCCCCGTGCGGCGACGGCACCAAGCAACAACGGTAACTTGACTTATTTTAACTGCCATTTTGTCTGTAATCCATAAATTGTATTTGCACCTCTCTCTTACCTGTATTTTATTCTCCATCTTGTATATATTACTGTCTAGTGTGCCCTCCAAGCTAATTAATCTATAAACTTTAATCTGAGTTAGTCTGTCTTGATCAACGGCCTCACCACGCTAATTCTCGGTCTTAGTATATAGCTACCCAGGTTGGTTCCTGACCTGCTATAAATTCGGTAACAGGACCATCTTTATAACTAAACGAGCGAAATGGTGGTCTAGCATTGTGTATTCCCTGTGCCAGTGTTGGGCAAGGGTTAAAAGTGGAACAGTATCTGGCTGACCTTGAGCTCCCCTAGTGGGCAGCGCAAGTCGAGGTACCACCCAAGTCAGGACCGTCGTCCTCAAGCGGGCTGGTGGACAGGTGTTTCTGTCACATAATTGGTGGCAGAGCGGTGGGATCAAGACAATAGTGTTTGTGAGTTGCGGCGTTCTGTACTCCCAAAACACTAAGGATGCTAGCAGTGGGTTTTGCTGCTGGGGTCTAAGAATAACTCAGCACTAGACAAGTCGAGTGCAAATACAAGGTTTGGGGATGCATTCAGGTTGCAGTTTTTGTGTCAATTTGACAGGGTTGCAAGGGGATGGCTGGTCGCTAGCAGGCAAAGCAGTAGGCCAGAGGAAACAGTCGGTGATGTGAGCCAGGAGGAGCTCGGCCCAGGCAGGCTTGGACTATGAAGGCGAGGGGGAGTCCGGCTCGGGCTCCTCAAGGAGCCAGTCACAGGTGGTCGTGGCGGGGGGCAGCTCACTTTCGGCTTTTTCTCCTCAAGCTGCCCTGGCTAAGCTTGAGGCTGGAGACCTCGACGCCTACAAGGCCCTCCTAGCAGCTGCAGAAAGTCGCGAGCGGATAAGAGGCGGAAAAGCTGCGAAACGTCGCGAGCGGGGTAGAGGCGGCAGCTGCAGAACATCGCGAGGGCTAGAGGCGGCAGCTGACCGCGGAGGGGCGGCGTAGAACGTCAGCGGGGGACCGTGACCCCCAAATTTACAGGTGCTACAGCTGGAAAAGGCCAAGTCCACCCCGGCCGTGAAGAGCCTCCTGGGCCCCAAAGGTCCCAAAGTTGAGGGGCGGAGGATTTTCCCCATGCTGGATAAGGGGGAGACCTGACACTTCCTGCTGGCATTTGAAAAATTTCCCAGACCATGTGCCTGAGACCAGTGGTTCGGTTTTGACTCCTCTCTCGAGGTAAGCTCTGGAGATCTTTGGGGACTGCCCAGCTAGTCCACCCTGACCTACGAGGGAAACAAGCAGGCACTGATCCGGCAGTACAATCTCACCCCTGAGATGTACAGGAAGAAGCTCCGGAGTTTGCAGCGGGGTCCTACAGACAGCTGGGGCCGACCACATGCGGGCCCTCCCCGAGAGCAGTCGACCAGTGGACCTTGGGCTAAAGATCACCACCGTCCAGCAGCTGAAAGGAGCCATCGCCAGGAGCATTTTTGTGGAACTGCCCAGAGGGCCTCCAGCAGCACCTTCGTGACCAGAACCAGGGGGGGGCCACCGCCACAGCAAACCTCGCGGATGAGTATGCCAACAATCGGGCACCGGAGGCCAGGAAGCCACCGCTGGAGAGGGGGGGGTAAGATGCCTGCAGGGCCCTTGTCCCTACCCCTAAGCCCCGGGGGCCCCCAGCCCATGCTTCCACTCTGTGGGGGAACCCGATCTGTCACCTTTGCAAACAGCCGGGACATTTTAAGGCCGCATGTCCCCAGCGCCAGAGGGCCCCCCGTCCCCTTTTCCCCAAACCCCCCAATGTTTTTTGTGTGGGGGGGGGGGGGGAAGGGCCCCCTTTATAACTACCACCGTCACCTCCGTTGGCC
>JAODAL010039907.1:0-37497 GCA_025379985.1 Phyllomedusa bahiana
TCCCGGGGGTCCCGTGGTACCGGATTTAGCTTTCTTTGGGTCGCTACGTTTATGGCGATTTTCCCTATTTATTAGTTTTTTTATGTTGAAGCACTTTAAAAAAAAAGAAAAGTTTTTTTTAGTGTGTAAAACTTTATTTATGCATCGCTATCTTCTGAGAGCTATACATTTTTATTTTTCCGTTTTACAGAGCTGTATAAGGCCTTTTTTTTGCGGGATGAACTGACATTTTAAAGGGTACAACTTTGTCGTTTATAGGATTTTTTGATCGACTTTTTATTCCATTTTATGTGCTGCGGATGAACAATAATCTTAATTCTGTGTTTGTTTTTTTTTTTTTTTTTTACGGCGTTCACCGTACGGTTAAAATTAACATGACAGATTTATAGGGCAGGTCCATTACGCACGCAGCGATACCAAATATGGGACTTTAATTTTTTTTGATCTTTTTGGGGGGGGATTGGCGTTTGAAAAGGGGGAAAGGGCGGTGTACGTATTTTTATTTTATTTTTCGGTTTTTGTTTTATTGTTTTTCACTTTTTTTACTTTTTTCACTTTTTAACATTTTTATTTTACTTTTCCCATAGGGGATTTGAATGAGAGATTTTAGATCTCCTCATTCAATAGGAATCAGTGCAAAGCTTGTTGCTATGATGGTTCCTATGACAATATCAGCCCCCCCCCCCCCCCCCCCCGATCCCGGGTCATGCCCACAGGGCACGGCCCGGGCGTCGTGACGTCCAGACAACCCGGAAGGCATTCTCTGCCTTCCGTGGTGTCTGAAAGGGGAGGCAGGAGCTGCACGGATCGCCCGATCCGTGCGCTGCTGCCGCCGACAGAGACGCAGGAGGAGCGATCTCCTCCTGCGTCTCTCTTAGTTATTGCGACCGGATTGTCGCGATAATTACGGGGTTATCCGCCCCCTCCCCCCCACCCCGGAGCGATCCGGGTCGGGGCCGATGGTGCGGGATGTCAGCTGTAATATACAGCTGACACGCCGCGCCGATCGCGCGAACTCTGCTTTAGAGTTCGCGCGATCCCCAGGACGTATCCACACGTCCAGGTGCGTTAACCCCCAAACGACCTGGACGTATGGATACGCCCAAGGTCGTTAAGGGGTTAAAGTCTATGGGAGAGGAACAACACTTTCATTCTTACACCCAAACAGGGCTGGAGGAGCTGGAAATAACATCCACAACAGTAAACTGGATACGTGCTACATCTTAGGCAACACAATAAGGCAACAAGAGTCACAGAAAAAACTCACTATCCCTGTCTTGTACCACAGCATGACCCTTAAACCTGCATGACCCACAAATTAAAAAGTGCCAGAAGGCAGAATTATTTGAACCATCATTTTACTTGAACTTGACATTGATTATCCATGTCCTGGGCCACAGCAAGAGCCCCAAACCTGAATGACCCCTAGATTAAAAAAGTGCCGGAAAAAGGAGTCTTTCAACCACCATTTTAGTTGAACTGGACATTTAATACCTGTGAAATGCAGTCTGGTGGAAGAACCGTAAGACAAAATCAACAGTGTTCTTCCTTCAGTCCCAGGGATTTACAACTAGGACTAGGAATTGATAATTTTCAACAAAATATCATACAAGTGCGCTATCTGCGCCAAACTGACATTCGGCGAGTGCAATAAAACTTTTCAGAAGTTACACGGATTAGAAATTGCGTTTTTTGCAGCAATGACAAACGAGAACAGTTGCTAGAAAATTTTTCAATCAGAATTGTCGTACAACGTGGCTATTTGAAAAAACTAGGGCCGCACCACGTGCAATACAGCTATTTAAAAGTTAATAGGATAACAAACGGTGTTTTTTGCACCAATGAAAAACACCAACAGTAACTACGAAATTTCTGTATCCAAATTTAAGTACAAGGTGGCTATTTGAAAAAACTGGGGTGAACCAAAGTGCAATACAGCTATTTAAATGTTATACGGATAATAAAAGGTGACTTTTGCACCAAAGAAATACAACAGCAGTTACCACAAAATTTCTGTATTCAAATTTAAGTACAAGGTGGCTCTTTGAACAAAACTGGGCCGCACCAAAGTGAAATACAGCTATTTAAAGGTTATACGGATAAGAAAAGGTGGTTTTTGCACCTATAAAATACACCTGCAATTACTAGCAAAATTCTGTTTCCTAATATAAGTACAAGATGGGTCTTTGAACAAAAATGGCCTGCGCCAAAGTGAAATACACCTAATTAAATTGTGTACGGATAATAAAAGGTGGTTTTTATCACCTATGAAATACACCTGCAATTACTAGCAAATTTCTGTATCGTAATATAAGTACAAGATGGGTCTTTGAACAAAACTGGGCTGCGCAAAAGTGAAAAACACCTAATTAAAATGTGTACGGATAATAAAAGGTGGGTTTTGCACCAATGAAATACAACAGCAGTTACTAGAAAATTTCTGTATCCTAATGTAAGTAAAAGGTGGGTCTTTAAACAAAACTGGGCTGCACAATATAAAAGGTACAATTTCACCTCAGGTGCGAGGTGTGCTGGCCAAAAACTGGTAAAAAAAAGCCATTTAAATGCAGGTTCTAAACAGAGTCTGGGCTCCACAAAATACACTCTCCTTTCAAATGCCTGCCTGTCTGTCTGTGTTTGCTCGCACCCACTCGCCCCCTCCCCCCATGGCTGTACAGTGCTAGATGCTTCTTTAAAAGTCTCAGCCTAACTAAGAACTGAAATTCTCTAATCAACCTTTGTTCTAATGTTCACAGCTAAAAGCATAGTTGTCTGTGTGAACAAAGAGAACTGTGTCTCTGAGCTGAGCTGAGCTGTATTGAGGAGAGATCTAGCACATGTCCTGCTCTAATGAGACACACTGATGCTGAACAGGAAGGGCGGTTCTATGCAAAACGAGGTCATGTGATTTTTCCAGCCAATGACAACCATACACATCACAGTCATGACTTTGCACACCCAGCTCACCCTGCTCTATGTTCTAAGCTGATTTGCTGGCCGCCAAAATGACAGGAAGCGCCAAAAATGGCGCGATAGTAATAGATTATGCGCAGATTCTCACCTAAATTATTGCGTGATCGGAAATTTCCGATCAACCTAAAAACCGTGCCGATTTCAACTTTGTCGATTATAATCGCTCATCCCTAGTGCCCACCATTATTTTCCAGCACAGTCCTAACTCTCTTGAGCATGGAGTGCACTAGAGTTTCACAGATTGCAGCCACT
This sequence comes from Phyllomedusa bahiana, assembly GCA_025379985.1. Classification (NCBI taxonomy): domain Eukaryota; kingdom Metazoa; phylum Chordata; class Amphibia; order Anura; family Hylidae; genus Phyllomedusa; species Phyllomedusa bahiana. The sequence continues at coordinate 3,226 of JAODAL010039907.1, forward strand.
GGAATCCACTTCCACTCTAACTTGATGACATCACATAGCTGGTGGATGATAAAGACCCTGTTTTCCTCCACCTTACGTTTGTGGATGCCCCACAAATGCTTAGTAGGGTTTAGGTATGGAGACATGCTTGGCCAGTTCAGCACCTACATCCTCATTTTCTTTAGCAAGGCACTGGTTGTCTTGGAGTTGTGTTTGAGGTTATTATCATGTAGAAATACTGCCCTGTGACACAGTTTCCAAAGGTAGAGTATCATGCTCTTCTTCAGAATTTCATAGTACATGTTGGCATTGGTTCCCTCAATGAACTGTATCTCCCACAGCCGGTAGCACTCATGCAGTCCTAACCACGATACTCCCTCCACCATGCTTGACTGTAGAAGAGACACAATTGTCTTTCTACTCTTCACCTGGTTGCCGCCATACACCTTTGACACCATCTGAATCAAATAAGTTTATCTAGGTCTCATCAGACCACAGGACATTGTTCCAGTTATCCATGACCTTAGTCTGCTTGTCTCGAGCAAACTGTTTGCGGTCTTTCTTAGGCCTCATCTTTAGAAGAAGCTTTCTTCAGGACCAACAGCCATGTAGACTAATTTAATACAGTTTGCAGAATCTGAGCACTGACAGACTGACCCCCCACCTCTTGAACCTCTGCAACAATGCTGGCAGCACTCATACGTCTATTTTGAAATGATGATCTTTTAATATGATACTGAACACATGCACTCCACTTATTTGGTCGACCATATCAAGGCCTGTTCTGAGTGTAACTTGTATTGTTAAACTACTGTATGGTCTTGGCCACCCTGCCGCAGCTAAGCTTCATGTTGTTGACAGTCTTCTGATAGCCTTGGCCATTTTTATGTAGAGCAACAATTCTTTTCTTCAGATCCTCAGAGAGTTCTTTGCCATAAGGTTCTGCGTTGAACTTCCAGTGACCAGTATTAGAGAGTGTGAGAGCGATAACACCAAATTTAACACATTGGCTCCTTATTCACACCTGAGATATTGTAACATTAACAAGTAACATGACAGTGTGGAGGGAAAATGCAAATTTGGTACAATTTGTCCATTTTCACTTAGGTGTGTACTAGAGATGGGCAAATCGATTCTAACGAAGTGGAATTCGTTTAGAATTTCAGGAAAACTTCGGTTCTGCACGAAGCCGAAGCTTATGGTACTTCGCAGGAACGAAGCTTTTTTTTTTGTAAAATAGCCGCAAGCACATGGCATTACATGGGGCAAAAAACTCTGGGAGGAAGAAAGGAGGACCCTCAATGACATGTGCAGACATGAAGCCAATCGGAGACCGTCGGGATTCTGTGACGTCACAGCACTATAAGTAAGGATGGCACGTGCACTCCTCACAGTCCTCTCATTGTTTCCCTTGGTATAACAGCGTCCCTGCTGCTGCTGCTGCTACACAGATCTCATTATTTAAATTCCTCCTGTTGTATTAGCGAATTTTAAATTCAAGTAATCCACTCATTCCTGATAGTGTTGTATTGGGATAGAAATACAGACCCCTTTTTCTGCGCCATTATTTAAATTTCTCCTGTTGTATTAGGGAATTTTAAATTCAAGTAATCCACTCAATCCTGATAGTGTTGTATTTGGATAGAAATACAGATCGCTTTTTCTATGCCATTATTTCCATTTCTCCTGTTGTATTAGGGAATTTTAAATTCAAGTAATCCACTCAATCCTGATAGTGTTGTATTGGGATAGAAATACAGACCGCTTTTTCTGCGCCATTATTTCAATTTCTCCTGTTGTATTAGGGAATTTTAAATTCAAGTAATCCACTCAATCCTGATAGTGTTGTATTGGGATAGAAATACAGACCGCTTTTTCTGCGCCATTATTTCAATTTCTCCTGTTGTATTAGGAAATTTTAAATTCAAGTAATCCACTCAATCCTGTCAGTGTTGTATTGGGATAGAAATACAGACCGCTTTTCTGTGCCATTATTTCAATTTCTTCTGCTGTATTATTAGGGAATTTCAGATTCTGAGAATCATCTATCCAGTTAGTGTTGTACTTGGAGTTAAATACAGGATGTGTATTTATCATATACAGACATCTTCATTAAACAGAGTCTGTAAATTTTTGATCAGACATTATGTCAGACAGAGAGGTGGCAGGCTCTTCACATGTGAGTGGCAGTGGCACAAACGTTCCGGGAGCAGGCACAGGTCGCAGCACACTAAGGGGACGTTGCAGCAGGGGTCACTCAGTGAGGCCAGAACTACCGGTGTCATCTAGTGGCCATGTGTTGACCAGCAACCCAAGGGTTCTTGATTGGTTGACTAGGTCATCCACTTCCTCCCAGATGACATCTGACAACCCCAGCCAAGAGTCGGTGGGAACGTCAGACACAACCCTTAGTTGGCTTGGCCCGGGAACGGGTCAGCAGCCCTCACCTGTCCTCAACCCGCCTCTGTCCCGTCCGGTTCTCTCTGCCAGAGATCTACTATGTGGTCTGGGTTCAGCGCCACTTTACAGCGAGGGCAAACTCTTTGAGGACAGTCAGCGGCTACTTGGCAGCGAAGAGGTGGGGCAGACATCCCCTGCTTCTTGCAGTAGGCGGGATATGGAGAGTGGCATGGAGAGTGGCACGGGAGGTTATGTTGCAAGCAGTGAGGCTCTGCATAGTGAGACTGTAGAGGAGAATAGCAGTGACGGGCAAACACAAATCGATGACGATGTAGCCGATCGCACTTGGGAGAAGGGTGAAGCAAGCATCATCGTCGGGAGAAGAGGGTGTCAGCTTGCGCGGCGCAGCCAGCAAATCAGTTGTGTGGCCGGGAGTCAGCAGGGTGGCAGCAGTGCGAGGTCAGGAGCCAATTGAAAACAGGGTAGAAAACCCGCTTCGCAGGTCCAAGAAAGTAGCGGCACAGGGGCTCAGCGAGGCAGTGGCATTAGTAGTCACTCTACTAATAAGACACCGGAGGAGCCGAACATGTGTATATGTAGAATTTGTGGGCAGAAAGTGAAGCATGGCCAGGAGGCTAACGTTGGCACCACAGCCCTGCGTCAACACATGCAGCGTCCCCATCCAGTGGCCTGGGAGAAACGTGCCTCAGACGTGGTGGTCCATCCTGCTGCGACAGCAACAGCAGCAGCACCTAGTGGCACGCATGCCATTTCAGCCAGTCAAGTCTCTACCACCTCTGCCGAAGAGAGCTGTTTCTCTTTCCAATCATCTCCCGGTCCAGATGCTCCTGCTCCTCGCTACTCATGGCGCCAGCATTCGTTCAACGAGGCGATTGCCAAGAGACCACAGTATGCGTCCAACCATCCTAAGGTGCAGAAGCTGACTGTGGTCCTGTCCAAGTTGTTGGTACTGCAGTCCCTCCCTTTCTGGACTTTGCACTGTTCAGAGAACTAATGGCTTGTGCGGAGCCGAGGTGGAGAGTCCCAAGCCATAACTTATTTTCCAAAAAGGCAGTACCAGCCCTTCACAAATATGTAGAACAGAAGGTGGGCCAGTCCTTGAGCCTATCGGTTTCTTCCAAGGTGCACGGCAGCGCGGACGTGTGGAGCTGTAACTCTGGTCTGGGAGAGTACATGTCCTTTACGGCCCACTGGGGGAATGTGCTTCCTGCCCAGCTACACCAACAACTTGGACAGGAGACTCCGCTTTCTCCTCCATGTTGTCAAACTGCTGCTCCTGCGCCAATATCCGCCTCCTCCTCCTCCACCACCTCAGCCTCCACAAGTGCTGCTCCATCATACCACATGTGCAGGGCCCATCGGTGTCACGCAGTTCTGCACCTGGTTTGCCTTGGCGAACAAAGTCACACAGGGGAGGAACTGCTCTGCATCATGCAGCAAGAAATCGATGCGCTAACTGCAAATCGGAACCATGGTGACGGACAATGGGAGTAACATGGTGTCCGCGCTGCACCGAGGAGGGATGGTCCATGCACCCTGCATGGCACACGTGTTCAATCTGGTTGTCAAAAGGTTCCTGAAGTCTTCCACCGATCTTAAAGACATTCTAAAAATGGGCAGGAAACTGTGCATGCACATATGCGATGCTTCCACCCGTTGGAATTCCAGCCTGCACATGTTGGACTGACTGTATGAACAGAGAAAGGCCATTAACGATTTTTTGATGATCCAAGCGGACAGCAGTATTCCCCTATGTAACTTTGATGTCAGCCAGTGACAGCTCATGCGTGAGAACCTGCCGTTTGCTGAGGCTATTTGAGGAGGCGACGTTATTTGTCAGTCGCCAGGACTACAGGATGAAAAACGTCATTCCACTGCTTCATGTCCTGGAACAGATACTGAAAAATCTGTCTGGACAGGTGACTGGAGACATGGCGACTACATCTTGCAGCCACATAAGTCCGGTGGGGGCTGAAGTGGAGGAGGAGGAGGAAGACATTGGAGCACAAGTATTGTCTGGTGAAATCAGTGGTTTTTCTACCCAGGTGACAGGAGAGGAGGAGCAGGAGCAACCGGAAGAGGTAGATGAAGATTTGGAAGACGAGGCAGATGACCCCAACCACCGTGGCAATATATAGTGGAGATGGAGGCAGAGAGTCCCTCAGAGTCACTTGTGCAGATGGCCCGCAGCATGCTGATTCGCCTGGCTAGTGACAGCCGAATAGTCACTATCCGGCAGAGGGATGACTTCTGGCTCTCCACCCTCTTTGACCCTCACTACCAGTCCAAAATGGGAGACTTTTTTCCCGCTGCTGAGAGGGAGGAAAAACTCATTTACTATAGAGAAATCCTCCATAGTCAGCCGCGGCCTATATGCATGCATGGTCCATCCTCTGACAGGTGTGACCGGGGGGTTCCTCACCGCTCACGTACCACTGCCACGGCTGCTGTGGGAAAGTGGGGGGGGGGGGGGTAGGAGCAGTCCCACCTCCATCAGCAGCAACCTAAGTCTGGAGTCGTTGATGAGCAGCTTCCTTCAACCGCGTGGATCGGCCAGGATTTTCACGCCTTAGGCATCAGACTACATCAGCCATGATGCCTCCCCAAAACTTTGAGAAATGAGTCTGGATTCTAACTACCTACCTCAGCCACTATTCTGATGCTGCCACCCACCTGATGCCACATATCTGCTGCCAGTTGCTCCATCTGCCTCCCACCATCTTTACCAGGGACTGGTATTGCCACCCGCCTCCACACTCTGTCATTTTGCCACTCTCTGACCTCATGCTGCTGCTGTGGCTGCTGCCGTGACCTACACACTGTGTCATTGTACCACTGTCTGACCTCATGCTGCTGCTGCTGCCGTCACCTCCACACTGTGTTATTGTGCCACTCTATGACCTCATGCTGCTGCTGCTGCCACCTCCACACTCTGTCATGGTGCCACTCTCTGACTTCATGCTGCTCCTGCTGATGCTGCTGCCATCACCTCCACACTGTGTCATTGTGCCAGTCTGTGACCTCATGCTGCTTCTGATGCTGCCGTCATCTCCACACTGTGTCATTGATCCAGACTGTGACCTCATGCTGCTGCTGTTGCTGCCGTCACCTCCACACTGTGTCATTGTGCCAATCTGTGGGCTCCTGATGTTGCTGCCACCTCCAGAATTAGTCACTGTGCCACTCTCTGACCTCATGCTGCTGTTGATGCCGTCACCTCCACACTGTGTCATTGTGCCAAACTGTGACCTCATGCTGCTGCTGTTTCTGCCTTCACCTCCACACTGTGTCATTGTGCCACTCTATGACCTGATGCTCTGATGCTGCTGCCGTCACCTCCACACTCTGTCATTGTGCCACTCTGTGGCCTACTCCTGTTGGTGCCACCTCCAGAATTTGTCATTGTGCCACTCTCTTACCTCCTGCTGTTGCTGCTGCCGTCACCTCCACACTCTGTCATTGTGCCATGCTGTGGCTTACTCCTGTTTTTTACACCTCCAGAATTTGTCATTGTGCCACTCTCTGACCTCATGCTCCTGCTGCTGTTGATGCCGTCACCTCCACACTGTGTCATTGTTCCACTTTGTGGGCTCCTGATGTTGCTGCCACCCCCAGAAGTTGTGATTGTGCCACTCTTTGGCCTACTCATGCTGCTGCCAAGTGACCGCTGTCTCACTTGAACACCCTGTGGTTTCCATATGCTGTTTCCACCCTCACCACTCTATGATGTTGCCACTATGTTTGGTTTTCCCCTTCTTTTCACCTCTCAGAAGGAATGGGAAGGATTAGGATTGTCTAGCCAAAAGCAGGAGTGGATACAGAAAATAGTAGATATGCAAATATCCCATTTACTGGTCATCTTTGTTTTGGATCAACTTCTGTTTGTTTTTGGCCTTAGCAATACTGATGGATTATTGACCGATTGAAAGCGGACACTGACAGATGAAAGGAAGGGCAAAATGATCAGAGGCGTCAACGCAAAATTACTGCCGACACCCTCGCCACTCATTCGGGGGCCTCTACATGTATCAGCATTTAACAGAACAGGTTCTGTCATATTTTGTGACGGTTTAAAGCTCTGGCCTCATGGAGTGACCCCTGCTGTGATGTTCCCTTACTGTGCTGAGACCTGTGGCGGCTCCAGTAACTTACTACTGTGTTCTTTGACGCTATCGTAGGATCTTAGCCCTCAGCTTGTTTTTTTCCAGCTGGCGCTGCCATGACTTTGTCAAGCTGCATTCCCACTTCAGTTTTTTGGTCAGTTTTGCCCCGGAAAGTGCCCAGGGAATTTTAGAGTGAAGCGATTCTAAGAGCGGCGGCAGTCATGTGCGTGTCATACTAAAACACAACATTGTATGAAGACCAAAGCAAGCTCCCCACTGCATATTTGAGCATGGCACAACGTTCTACAGCACCCTACAGGCTCTCTACAGCCAGGAAATAGCTGTTTTTAATGCGATTTGTCGCGAATTATTTAGGGCCGAAACAAATTTTGACGGAAAATTCGGCAAACTCGGCCAATCGAATTTTTGAGAAATTCGCCCATCTCTAGTGTGTACTCACTTTTGTTGCCAGTGGTTTATACATTGATGGCTGTGCATTGAATTATTTTGAGGGCTCAACAAATTTATATTGTTATACACGCTGTACACTGACTACTTTACGTTGTATCAAAGTGTCATATCTTCAGTGTTGTCACATTCAAATATATTGCACAACATGGACAAAAATGTGTACATATACAGTTCATCTTTGTATATATTGCATGATATCTTTTCATGGAACAACACTGAAGATATGACACTTTGATACAATTTAAAGTAGTCAGTATACAGCTTGTATGTGCAGTGTAAATTTGATGTGCCCTCTATATAACTCAACAAACAGCCATCAATGTCTAAACCACTGGCAACAACAGCAACAAGAGTACACCTCTAAGTGAAAATGGACAAATTGTGCCAAATTTGCCATTTTCCCTCCATGCTGTTATGTGACTTGTTAGTGTTACAAGGTATCAGGTGTGAATGGGGAGCAGGTGTTAAATTTGGTGTTATCGCTCTCACACTATCATACTGGTCACTGGAAGCTCAACATGGCACCTCATGTCAAAGAATTTTCTGAGGATCTGAAAAAAAGAATGGTTGCTCTACATTAAGATGGCCTATACTATAAGAAAATTGCCAACACCCTTAAACTGAGCTGCTGCACTGTGGCCAAGATAATATAGTGGTTTAACAAGACAGGTTACACCCAGAACAGGCCTCACCATGGTCGACCAAAGAATTTGAGTGCACATGCTCAGCATCATATCCAGAGATCATATTTTTAAAAGACATATGATTGCTGTAAGCATTGCTGCAGAGGTTACAGGGGTGGGAGGTCAGACTGTCAGTGCTCAGACCATACGCCACGCACTGCAACAATTTGGTCTGCATGGCTTTTGTCCAAGAAGAAAGCGTCTTCTAAAGATGATGCACGAGAAAAAATACAAACATATGTTGAAGACAAGCAGACTAAGGACATGGATTACTGGAACCATGTCCTGTGATCTGATGAGACCAAGATAAACTTATTTGGTTAATATGGTGTCAAGCGTGTGTGGTGGCGACCAGGTGAGAAGTACAAAGACAAGTTTGTTGTGTCTACAGTCAAGCATGGTGGTGGGAGTGTCATGGTTTGGGGCTGCATGAGTGCTGCCAGCTGTGGTGAGCTACAGTTCATTGAGGTAACCATGAATTCCAACATGTACTGTGACATACTGAAGCAAAGCATGATCCCCTCCCTTCAGAAACTGGCTCGCAAGGCAGTATTCCAACATGACAGTGATCCCAAACAAACTTCTAAGACAACCATTGCCTTGCTAAAGAAAATGAGGGTAAAGGTGCTAAACTGGCCAAGCATGTCTCCATACCTAAACCCTATTGAGCATCTGAGGCATCTTCAAACAGAAAAAGGAGGAGCGCAAGATCCCTAACATCCACCAGCTCCGTGATGTCATTATGGAGGAGTGGAATAGGATTCCAGTGGCTGCAACCTGTGAAGCTCCATGTCCAAAAGAGTTAAGGCAGTGCTGGAAAATAATGGTGGCCACATAAACTACTGACACTTTGGGCACAATTTGTGCATTTTCACTTATGGGTCAGTTTTGCTGCCAGTGGTTTAGACATTGATGACTGTGTGTTAAGTTATTTTGAGGGCACACCAAATATACACCATTATATAAGCTGTATAATCAGTGCTTTACATTGTATCAAGTGTTATACTTTCAACGTTGTCCCATGAAAAGATATAGCACAATATTTACAAAAATGTGAGGGGTGTACTCACTTTTGTGAGAAAATATACAGTTGAAACCAAAAGTTTCCATACACTAGAAAGACACATATGCATGCTTTTCTCACTACCTGACATGAAATCAGAATACATTTTTAAGGTATTTTTATTACTTTCTACAAATTCAAAGGTTAAATACACTAAGATTACTATTTTTTTAACAATTTTGGACATTTTAAAATTTTCCTGGCTGCCTTTATTTATCTGTGCTCCATACGTGTATCAGACCTCTGCTTGTTTTTGACCCCAGCTTGTTTACTGGTTTCTCTTTGGTTCTGATTTGTTGCTTGGCGTTTACGATTTGTTACTGACCCGGACTGTCTGACTACTCTTTCTACTGACGGTCTCAGCACTTTAGCAGCGCAGGAACTGTCGCCCAGTTGATGTCTGCCGCCTAAGGCAGCTCGTCAAATAGGCAGGGACAGTGGGCTGGGTTCCAGTTAGGGTTCACTGTACCTCCCTTGACGTGACAGCAGGTGAAAGCAAGGCGACCTACAAACATGATTCAGTCACACCAGTTCTGTCAGGAGGAATGGGCTAAAATTCTTACCAACTATTGTGAGAAGCTTGTGGAAGGATATCCAAAATGTTTTACCCAACTCATACAGTTTAAGGGCAATGCACCCAAATACCAATGAAATGTATGGAAACTTTTGACTTTGCAGAAAGTAATAAAAATCCTTTAAAAATTCTCTCTCTCATTAGTCTGGAATTTGGCAAATATAAATAATCTTGGTAATACTAATTAACCTAAAGTGGGTAAGTCATATTCTGATTTCATGTTAGATAGTAAGAAAAATTTGCATATATGTCTTTTTATATAGTATATGTAAGCTTCTGGTTTCAACTGTATATGCATATATCTTCAGGGCAGGTCAATCTTACATCAGATCCCATCTGTCGTCAAAGAGTGCAACAACTAGAGGTGGTAAGTCAGCATTTGTGGCTGCAATGAGATGTGTGCTTAGTATTCTGTTACCATATCCAGGTTCTTAGGCTCTAAAAGAGTAAAAGAGGAATATCTATTGGATGCAACAAATCCTCAATTTGCTTCTGACTCTGACTGAATCTTTAGTGAGCAAAAAGGGATATTAGGCTCTAGTAATTTTCAGCTTGCACAATGCTGAAACTTGTAGAGGCACACGAGAACACTGAGCATGTCAGAAAGCACAGCCCATACACATGGTGGACATCATGTTTGTTGGATCCGCATATCCTAAACAGTAGGACAATTTAAATCAATACAATTTAGAAATATGCTTACAGTGCCATTTCTGAGCATCTGGAATTGAGAAAGTCAATTAAAATTTTTTTTTTTGTAATTAAGGCTAATGTTGTCTGTGCCATTTATCATTAAAGAAGTGTTCTCACCATGCTGTTTCACACAGCTACAGCCAGCTTCAGACTAACACTGCCTAGTCAGGCTGCAGGTGGTTCTACAGCAGTGACAGAAATATTAGCTCTGCTCTAAGACTGGAGATAAGACTCAGTCGGCAGTGACTCATCATGGTTAAATGGCAGTTTGGAGCAATCAGATAAGAGAAAGAGCAGGGAGTGTGTGTCAGTAACCTGGAGAAACTTGTGTACACTAGCAGTAGATAAAATCTTTTTTATCTCCTCAACAAAGCAAAATCAAAATAGTAATTTATTTGGTAATAGTCTTCATTTACCTTTCCCTACATGTTAAAAGCTAATCATTTTGATGAGAAAACCCCTTTAAATATAAGAAAGCCTATATTTTTTGTCTCTTGTCTTTAAACCTGTGCCTTTTTGAGCAAATTCATGGCTCTTACACCGGACCGTGCAGAGCTGTCACTTTGTATTTTTATTTTTTCGAAGGATGTAGAGTTTGACAAAATCTTTCTGCCTATAAGACATGATGTCTCTGTGTTTATTCCTTTGTATTACCTTTTTTTCTGTTTCTTTCTTGCTTCTACCAGCAGCAAAAAGGCTTGGACTGACACCTGGGGCAGATCCTACTGCGATCAGACACTGACATAATAATGTTCCTTCTGATCCTTATAAAAAAAAAACACTGCTGATTACTTTTCAACTGCTCAAAATGTGCTTTCAACCAGCAGATTCACATTTTAATCTTCAAACTCCAATAATTCTATTTTCCCTATAGGAAGCCTGAGAGCTTTATCAGAAAAATCTGATATAGTACTTTTCTATGACCTGCAAGTCACGACAGGTATAGAATCTGAAATTCATATCAAGCTACAAATACATTTTTGTCAGATTATTTGTAGATATATATAACAGGACCTCATATATTTACTTTAGAGGCGTATATGGAAAAGAAAATAAGCAATGGAGATACATATCACCTGTGCCATTGTTCATATATTCATAGACAGCTGGCGAGCCATAATATTAGCAAAGCCAGTACAATATAACACCTTAGCTTAAAGCTACATCAAAATGTAAAAAAACTTTTAAAACATTTACATTGAGATGAATTAGGAGAAAGCTACAGAAAAGTTGCCATTATAGTTTGCATTTCACCTTAACTGCAAATCCAAGCTATTCTTACAGCGGACACAGGTCTGATTTACAGGATGGAAAAAAGCCATATAATTTCATGTATGAGGTCAACACCTCAAGACATACACTACTCACAAAAATTAGGGATATTTGGCTTTTGATTGAATGTTCAGGATGAACATAACATTTCTAGAATTTTTATTTAAATGCACTAAAAACGACTATCTCTTAACTTTAGAATGGACATGTCCAGCTGTTCAGTGTTTCAGTACTTTTTGCCCATATTGCTGATCTCTAACAAGGAGTTTAAGGGTGCTTTCACAAGCAGATGCATTTTTGGTGCATTTTCCAGATGCGTTTTTTGGGATGCGTTTTTTGTGCAGAAATGTACAGCTTTAATTGCTGTACCTTTCTGCACAAAAAACGCATAAAAAATGCACCAAGAAATGCACTGTGTGAAAGCACCCTAATCACAACGTTCCCAACAGATGTTTGATACCTTAATTTATTGATCCCCAATAAATTTAGGGGATGAATTTGAATAGGAATTTAAACAGTCTTTCTCATCATGATGGTTACATTTTAACATAATGAGACTGAGACAACACATTACAATTGATCAGCAGTACCTTGCCATTGCGAGGCTTCAAGCAAGATGCTCTCAGATAGAAGTGGCCACTGAGCTTAGAGTGTCAGAGTGTCATCAGCAAGTTGTAACAGAGATAGAGAGACTGGACGAGTCACAGAAAGGCAAAGAAGTGGACGTACTGTGGTTACATCACACACTAATGGCTGCTTTATTGTAAATCGAAGTGGCCACTGACCTTAGAGCGTCACAGATTGTCATCAGCAGGTAGTAACAGGGATATATAGAGACTAGAAGAGTCACAGAAAGGCAAAGAAATGGACGTCCTTTGGCTACATTACACACTGATGACCGCTTTCTTGTAAACAATGCCCTATGGAACTGGATGATGAATGAAACTGATAAAAAAAAGTAAAAACTCAAAAAATAAAAAAAACACATACACCGCCCTTTTCCCATTTACTAACACCAATCGCAGCAAAAAAAGATAAAAAATAAATAAAGTATGCATATTTATCACCGAGTGGATAAAAACAGTCACAGAATTGCGATCTTTGTTCTTCCCGCAGCACATAAAATAGAATAAACAGAGTTTAAAAAGTCATGTAAATGCCAAAGTGGTACCAATTAAAACGTCAGTTCATCTTGCAAACAAAGCTCATACACAGCTCTGTATATAGAAAAATGAAAAATTATGAAGATAGTGATGCATAAATATTATTTTATACAATAAAAACACTTTTTAATTTAAAGCGTAAAAAAAATATATATAAATTGGGTATCACTAATCATATCAACCCAAGGAGTAAAAGTAACTTGTCACGGATACTGCATGGTGAGTGCTGTTAAAAATAAAAAAACATTACTTGGACTGCTATATTTTCTTCACCCTGTCTTGCAAAAAATGGTTTTAAAAACTCAGATAAATAGCAAAATGATACCAATAAAATGATACCAACAAAAAAAGCCCCTACCCAGGTCCATGTACAGAAAAATAAAAAAGTTATGTGGATGCAAAAATGTGTTTTCCTTTTTGAATAAAAGTGTTTTTGTGGTGTAAAAGCAGAAAAACATAAAAAAATACAAATTGGGTATCATTGTAATTGTATTGACGTGCAGAGTAAAGATAGCATGTCATTTATACCACATGATGACCGCAGTAAAAATTAACAATAAAAAACACTACCAGGATTGTTGTATTGTGTTTAAAATGTCTCACAAAAACTTTAATAAAAAGTGATTAAAGTGTCAAATTAACCTCATAATGGTACCAATAAAAATCAACTTATCACAAAAAAGCCTATAATCAGCTCTATGTACAGAAAAATAAAAAAGTTATGGCTGTCAGGCTATGAAGACATAAAAATGCTATTTTTTTATATTTCTATTGTGTAAAAGTAAAAAAAGATAAAAAACTACATAAAATTTATTTTCTTGTAATTGTACCGACCCTCATAGCAAAGTTATCCTGTCATTTACACTGCATGGCGAACGCTGGAAAATTGATGCCAAAAAAACCATGGCAGAACTGCATTTTTTTCCCCCCATTTTTATAGGTCAATGCTAAATAACTATGGATCACTTGTGCGCCCAAAATGCATAATACTGCCCTAGATAAGATCCATGAGGGGTGTTGACTCCAAAATGGGGCAACTTCTGAAAGGTTTCACCTGTTCTGGTAATTTGGGGGCTTTGCAAATGCAACATTGCCCCACCAAAATCTGTGTTCCAAAAACCAAATAGCGCTCCCTCCCTTGTACACCCTGCCATGTGCCCAAACAGCAGTTTTCACCCACATTTAGTGTATTGCCAAACTTGGAAGAAATTGCATAACTAATTTTAGGGTGTTTTTTTCATGATTCCTTGTAAAAATGAAACATTTTCAACCAATATTTGTGAAACACCTGGGGGGTCGATATACACCCCAGGATACATTCCATAAGGGGTGTAGTTTGCAATATAAGGTCTCTTTAAGGTGTTTATTAAGTTTTAGCACCTAAGGCTGCCCACAAACCTGTAATGGCACCTAAAGAAAATTGTATTGAAAATGAGACCCCAAAGTCCAGTAAGTGCTCCTCCTATTCTTAGGCTTATGATTGAGCCAAATAACGCACTAGGGCCACATATAGGATATAAATGGCAGAATCTGGGAAATCAATATTAAGTTGCATTTCTGTGGTCACATCTACCATGTTCCTGTGAATAATGAATGAAAAATTTAAAATCTGCAAAAAAGTTACATTTTGAAATTTCACCTCCTCTTTGCTTTAATTTGTGTGAAACACCTAATAGATTAACAAACTTCCTAAACACTGTTTTAAATACTTTAAAGGGTGTAGTTTCTTATTTGGGGTCATTTATGGGGGTATCTAACATACAAGCCCCTCAAAGCCACATAAAAACTGGATTGATCCCTAAAAAAATCTATGTTGCAAATGTTCTTGAAAATGTCAAAAATTACTACTAAATTTCTAAGCCCTCTAATGTCATATAAAAATAAAAAGACATTTAAAATGTTATGCAACCTACAACATACATATGGTAGATGCTAGTTATAAACTATTTTGAGTGGAATAACTGTCTGTCTTACACGTAGACATTTTGAAGTTTCATGATATTTTGATATTTTTCACAAATAAACAAGGATTGTATGGACCAACATTTCTTAATAACTTAAAGGGGATGTCTCATGTCGAGAGTTAAGCCTACCTTTGTCCTGTTTTCATTCTCTGATTTTTGAAAACGAGGGCGGGCTTGCATTTTCTTCTAACCCTCTCCCCCTCCCTTCCCCTAGATGATGTCATCACTGTGTCCTGCTCGCTCCCGCTGCTTGCAGTAATTCATTCTGCATAAGCAACGGGAGGCAGAGCTTCCATGATCAAGATAAACAATAGACAATAAATAGTTAGAAGTTTTGTCCTGATCCTGAAGTTACCTCTAACTCCTGCCTGCATTCCTCCCCAGTGATTTATTTGCATCCCCGGAGAGTGGATGAAACAGTTGCGTCCGGCACTTATCTTCTGGGTCATAAAACACATAGTTCTACTGTGAGTAGAGCTATGTGTAACACTTCAACATACCTGCCTGTTACTCTCCCCCTCCCCACATGTGTAAGGCAGTAATAAATCATTAGCAGAGACATTAGCAGCCCAGCGCTTCAGCAGTTAACTCGGGAGGGGAGGAGGGGAGTGACAGGCAGCCAGCTGAATGCCGTAACTCACTGCTCTGTGTGCTCTGTGCTGAGAGCAGGAAGGCAGGACGGAGAAGAGAGGGAGTGCGCCTGGGTGAACGAGCGCGCTCCCGCCCCGACCTGTATGAAAAAAAACCAGGAGCCGGCAGCCTATAAGAAAGAACAAGCAGGTCGGTGACCATAGGGACCTGAGCAGGCTCAGGTGCCCCTACAAGAAGAGATATCTGGAAAACAGTTGGACAATGGTAATTGATCTACATTGGAAAGTTGATTGTTTTTTAAAGATCTTTAAGCTGAAAACCAATCTTTGTAGTGAGACAACCCCTTTAAAGCACAATGTGTCACGAGAAAACAGTCTCTGAATCACATGGATAGGTAAAAGTGTCAAAAAATTATTCTCACATGGGGCTCTGTCAGGAAGGTCAAAACTGGCTGCAGAGGTAAAGGGTTAAGGCAATGCTCCATGAAAGGAATGTACCACTAGTATATTTATTTCTACTAATTAAAATTAGATAACATAAATTAATTGATTGTAAGCTGTTTTTATTCTCTGCAGTTTAATTCTGTTTTGTATATAGTTATGGGGTGAGAGGTTAGAGGGAGCAACCATCTTTCTTGTGCTACTTCTAACAGAGTATGATACACTACAAATACATGATTTATAAACAGGAAATGTCTTATTGACTTCTATGGGAGAGTTTTCTAGGCATGCTCTGTGGCCACTAGTGATGCATTGTAATCCTCAGCATGAAGCTGAAAAGTGTTCTCTATGGGACAAGAAGGTTAAGTCTATCAGGTGGCTTTGTGGCCAGATAGAAAATTGCAAGATTTTTATTTAAAATAAAAATGGATGGTGACATAAAAAAAACAAAATATGTTTAAAATAAAAATACAGTCAGACTTTCCCTTAAAAGGAACCTGTCTCATTGCAAATGCTATCAGATCTAATGGTAGCATGTTATAGAGCAGGAAGAGCTGGGTAAATTGATATATTGTTATGTGCGAAGAGATTTAGTAGAACTTTGTATTTTATTTATTTAAATCCCAGCTTTTTCTGGGTTTTAGCATCAAGTAGGCAGCTATCAGTGATCAGCCAACTCTGAATGCACATTCATACAAAATAGACTAACAATCACTGATAACATCGTCTACTAGATGCCTTAACTGAGAATAACCAGGAATTTAAAGGGTTGTCTCACTACCGTATTTTTCGGACTATAAGGCGCACATAAAAGCCTAAGATTTTCTCAGAAATCGAAAGTGCGCCTTATAGTCCGGTGCGCCTTATATATGAATCAATTCTTCACTTTCAGTTTTCAGTCTTTGTTCAGAATGTATTTACAGCTAATTTAGTGACACTGATTTGTAACTGATTTGCAACTGATTTGCAACTGATTTACAATAGTAAATACGTTCCGAAATCAGTTACAAATCAGTTGCAAATCAGTTGCAAATAAGTGTCACTGGCGCGTATTTCGTGCCGGATTTACAACCCATTCTTTACAGCGGGTGATTCCGTCGCGAAATAAGGCACAATAAGGCCGTATTCCCGACGGATTTGTGCGCCGTATTGAGCGCACAAATCCGCCGTGAATAAGGGGCGGGACGGGGGCGGGATGGGGGCGGGGCCGGAGCGCGGCGGGGGCGCCGCTCCCGGCCCCATAGACAACGCATTTTTTACGGCGCGTACGCGGCGTAAATAATGTGCATGTCACTTTCTCCCCCCGCGGCGGATTCGCCGAGCGGGGAGGAGCGACGGATTCCACTGTTCTCAATGAGAGCAGTGGATTACCGTAATTGCTGCCGCGGATTGGCGCCGTACTGAAGCGCAAATCCGGTGCGCAGTACGCCACCAATACGCGGCAGAATAAGCCGTGTGAACGAGGCCTAAGTGGCAGGACCATTGTAAATCCGGCCGTATTGCGGCTGCAATCCGCGGTGGCAATACGGCATGAAAAAATGAAGAATGGCCTATACGGCTACCATAGTCAGAAGCGTCACTACGTGCGGTGATACGTACAGCTCTGTGTGCAGAATATCTGTGTTTCAACATTTTTGTGCATTCAATAACCGTACTGTAAATTTTTATACCCACTACCCGAAAAATGCCTCCTGTTAAGAGACATGCTAATGATGCTTGTGTTGAATAAAGTTTGGCTTTCGCTCTGAACTTTGTTTCATTTAATGCGCCGCGCCTTATAGTCCGGTGCGCCTTATACTCCGGTGCGCCTTATATATGAACGGCGCTCAATGTTAATGCGCTCAATGTTAATGCGCCTTATAGTCCGGTGCGCCTTATAGTCCGAAAAATACGGTACTTTGATTCATCTTACCTCAGATCTGTTTTCTTGGTTTCATTTTGAATTCAGGGGTGTGTTTACTGGCTTCTACTAGGCTGCAGTAGAAGCCAGGTCTGTAGCGATAGCAACCAGTGCTTGCAGCCTATAAGGAGAGATCAAACAGGTCTGTAGCTATAGCGACCTGAAGAGCTGATGCAGCCCATACTAGAGGGGATATCTAGAAATTGGAAGGACACTGTTAATGGACACATAGTGCAAAGTGACTTGTTTTTGCAAGATCTTTAACATAAGAAGCAATCCTTGTAGTGAGACAACCCCTTTAAGGAGAGCAATTTTTTATTGACTATCTAGCTAAATTAACACGGGAAGAATTGTACATTTTGAGAACATGCACACATGATATTTCATGTGGCTAATCAGAACTCTGTTTTCTATTATCAAAGAGCTACAACTTTGAAACAGTATAGTTCATGCGTGACTGTCTCTTGGTTAGATGGGACTTTACTTGATAGAACATTAATTTACAGGATAGTCACCTCTAGGTGTAGCTTGAATGAGAGCATTTTTTTCTTCTCAAAGAGGGTTATTTAAAATAATTAAAGTAATCAAGAGTACCTAACCCGTTAGTTAAAACCATGCATTGTATGATTAAACCCATTCTTTGTTTATAAAGGGAACTTGCCATTAAGGCAAATATAATCTTTTAGGAGAGATCACAACTTTATTGGACTGCTGAAGAAAGCCAGGTACAGTCTTTGGATATTTCCAGCACTCCTTCAGAAATTAAATTGAGTGGCAGTGTGTATACTTGATGATCATGCGATTCATATAGGGGAACATTGAACCTCTGTTTGTGTTAATTGTAAGGATCTCAGTGGTTTGTAGCCCACATTTTGTGATATCTTGGCTTGTAGGAAAACCCCTTTAACTCCTTAACGACCTTGGGCGTATGAGTACGTCCCAGGGCCGCTAAGGGGCTTTGCAGGGGGATCGCGCCGCGACCCCCCCGGCAGTAACAGCGCTGGCGGGTGGCTCCGCCCGCTGGTGCTGTTTAACCCATCAGGCACCGCGGCAAAGATGGCTGCGACGTCTGAATTAACCCCGATCGGTGCCGCGCACCG
The DNA here is from genome assembly GCA_025379985.1 of Phyllomedusa bahiana. NCBI lineage: Eukaryota > Metazoa > Chordata > Amphibia > Anura > Hylidae > Phyllomedusa > Phyllomedusa bahiana. Next base: position 21,643 of record JAODAL010039907.1, read on the forward strand.
ATCGTTACGGTCATCGGCATCAGCGCCGATCCGATGACCGGCCATGGTGGTGGGGAACCTTGTGAAGGCTCCCGTCACTTACCGTGGCCGGTTTCCCCCACTTCCGTCCGCAGACAGGAAGTGGGGAAACCGTCATCTTTGTACACCCTAATGCATTGCATTAGGTTGTATTAACAATTGCGCCACCTAGTGGTCAAGTACCATAGGTGGCCTCAATGTTACAGTAAAAAAAAAAAAAAAAAAAAGTTTTAAAGTACAAAAAAAAGTATAAAAGTTCAAAATCACCCCCCTTTTCCCCCCCCATTTACAAAAAAAAAAAAAATCATTAAAATAATAAAAAAAATTTACACATTTTTGGTATGGGCCCCCGGCGTCCGAAAAAGTCCGATCTTAAAAATAAAACATCATTTTTCCCCTTCGCTGAACACCGTAGAAGAAAAAAAATTCCAAACGCCAAAATCGTTTTTTTTGGCATTTTACGTCACTCAAAAATGGAATAAAAATTTTCAAAAAAGTCGCATCTAGGATAAAAAGTAAAACTTCAGCCCGCTAAAAAAAGCCCCCTCACTGCCTCCGTAGGGGTTTTGTACAAAAAAGTATTGGTCGCCAAAATGGCGCCCGGGCGCAAATTTCAAAAAAAGAAAATGTTTGAATTTTTTCGGTACCAAAACATAACGAAACCCTACATGTTTGGTATTTCCATGCGTAACAACTTGTAGAAATAAAAAACACATTAATTTAAAATGAAAATTTTTAACCCGGTAAAACAAAAAACCCCGCAAACAGGAAAAATAAATTTTTTTCACAATTTTCCCAATTGGGAAATTTTTTTTGCGGTTTCCCGTTTTTTTATAGAATATGAATTTCCCCCATTGAAATTAAATCTTGTCCCACAAAATAAAGCCTATGTTTTTATTGGTGGAAAAATAAAATGTTTTTTGGCTTTCAAAGGGAGGGGGGGAAAAACGAACGTGTCCCAAAAAAAAAAAATGCCTGGTCCTTTTAAGGGGTTAAAAAACACTAAAATTTTTATACAATTGTACAACTTTTTAAAATACAACTATAAAAAGCAATTTTTTAAAAAAGTAGTTCACTTTCATTAAAAATTTGCTTTCCGCCCCTTTCCACAGCCGAAGTCCCCTGTTAAATCCATGTTAAAAACAAGAAACAAAGTGGAACAGGAAAAAGGGGAAAGCCATCAGCCCCCAAGACAACAGGGACGAGATTCAGATCATGGGACTAACGGCTAGTTTTCATAAAGGGAGCACAGCAGGGCCTCCTTCAGTGGGGGAGGGAGGCCCATTGCCCTGGGGCCCCACGATCTCAGGGGGCCCTCCCCCGGGCCGCCGCCTACCCTGCCCAGTGGAGCGACAGCCATACTCTGCCCGGGGGGACAGCCAGACCTGCCCCAGCGCCGGCCGGAGCGTCCCCGGGGGAAAAGGCGGGGGTTTCCCCCTCGGGCCCCGATACCGGCGCCGGTCGTCCCCCCCTCATCACACCGCATGGCCCGGGGTCCAGACCCAGCCATGCAGCCATCACGGCCCCCTGAAAACCGCGCGGTGCGGGCAGCAGCAGAGGCTAACAGCTGGATTTTTCGAACCCGCTGTTCAGCCCCCCCCAGGGCCGCGGGCCAGGCGCGGATGGATGAAAACCATCGCCCCCTCTCCGCGGCCCCCCCTTGCTTTTTGAGCGGCCACCGGCCTGGACTTTAAGAAGAGAAGGAAATCAATGAGTAAATTTTTATTTTTTTTTTTTTTAAAACTACGGCCCTGCCTAACAATTACTGCCCGCCTACCACCTAATACTGCCCTGCTTCCCCTGGCTATATACTCCCCTCCCACCTATAACCCCCTTGTTTCCCCGGGTATAACTGCCCCCTACCACCTTATTTTGCCCCCTGCCTGCCGGGCTATAACTGCCCTGCCCCCTATGTACTCCCCTCCTACACCTAAAAACTGCCCTGCCCGCCACCTAAAAACTCCCCCGGCCTAACAATAAACCCCCCTGCCTACCACCAAAATATACTGCCCCCTAACAATATACGCCCTGCCTCCCCACCTATAACTGCCCTGCTTGCCTGGTATATACTGCCCTGCCACCTAATACTCCCCCCTGCCTACCACCTAATACTGCCCTGCCTGCCCATTTTTACTCCCCTCCTACCTCCAATACCCCCCTGCCGCCTGGCTATATACTGCCCTCCCTGCCGGCTATATACCCCCCCTTCCACCATAACTGCCCTGCCTTCTACCTATAACGCCCCCCTACCAGCATATAGCCCCCCGGGCTAAAACTCCCTGCCTACCATATACTGCCTCCCCTGGTATATACGCCCTCCACCAATAACTGCCCGCCGGGCTATATACTGCCCTGCCTACCAATAACTGCCCTCCCTGCCCTAATTACGGCCCGCCTGACAGTACGGGCCCTGCCTGGCTATATACTGGGCTGCCTGCCAATACGGGGCCCTATCTATATCTACATGGGAGATTAAACCACCAACGGGGGAAAGCTTTCTACCTACAGGACCGTAAACCAAACCCACTTTAAAGGGGGGGCAGCATTACAAAAACCTACTTACTAAAGTGGGGCCCCATAACTGGGTAGGAATCGGAACAAGGCTGAAAATGAGGGTTCTAAGATTTTTTTTTCGTTACATTTTGCAGGGGGAGCCGGCCAGGGGGAAGTGGCATGGCGGTTCCCGGACAGAAGGAGAGGAAAAAAGGGGGAAAAAAACAATTCAGAGAACGACTGTCAACAGGATGTCTCCGTGAGTCCCGCTTTGGGCAGGGTTATTTTCTACTAACTCGTTATCTGGTATTTCTGTTAGTAATGGTACCGCTGGTAATGTTTTTTTATATTTTGTTTCTTTGAGTAGGTTTTTTTTTTTTTTTGGGGGGAGGAGGGGAGGGAGGGCCCCAGTACACCTCTCTGCCAAGGGGCCCATCGTGCTGTTAAGACGGCCCTGGTCACGGCCAGTTGAAGACTAACAGAGTTCAAGATAAGGTATGTGCCACCTGCTATGGAGGAAATCAGATTGGAAGACAGAAAGAGGAGAAAAGGTATTAAATACCAACAATGCTAACAAACCCTGACCCTTTCCAAAAGCCCGGCACGGCTTTGGGATTTGTTTTTACTTATCACTTTAGAGGCCATATGAATGAAAACATCTAGGTCAAAAACCCCACTTTTTTGTCCGCCCCAATAAGCGCCCATCTCAATTTTGTAGAGCACTATTAAAATGCAAGGGCTTTACTGGTTGCTATGGGCAACAAAAAAGTCTTAACCTAGATAATTTTCATACATGTGGCCAATGCCCTTTTTGTCCCATTTCTTCTGAACCATAATTTTAGGAAAAAACCAGTCTTTTGGGGACTATATTTGACTGATTTCATTGTGATAAGTGCTTTATTTGCTGAAGACAAAAGCTTTGTTGACCATGTATACCAGTGGTGTAGGGCCAAAATGGAAATGGGGCATTAACACCCTAAAGTTACCATCTGTGTACTCTTGTTTTTTGGGAGTCCCCACTGTGTGCTAGCAGAATGGGTGAGGAAATTTGTAGAATGGAATTTGTTTTTCAATCAAAAAGTTTAGACATAATATTTGTAAAATCACTATACAGAGAGCTCCCGATGATCATGGCAGGCCAAGTAATTTCTTTGGAAGAGCTGTTTTCCAAAAGCATTGTTAGGATTACCTCTAGGCAAAGATGGCGATCAACTTGAATCATAAGCCGGCCAAAGACTTAATCCTTCCATTATGATTGATCCTATATTCAGATGTAATGTGCAGAAGTCAGAGTCGTTGTCACGGCCCCTCCTGCTCCCCGGCCCGCGGGCCGCGGGCGCACCCGTCGCCTCTGTACGCGGTGCCCAACGGGGTCGGGTGCAGCCGCTGGCCGCCGGGCGACGACCGGGGCCCCACGGCGCAGATGCCAGGGATCACCTTACACTCGCTCATGTGTTGCGTTCGAAAAATCCAAACCGCCGGCCTCCTTGTCCGCCCCCCCCCCCCCCCCCCCCCCCCCCCCCCCCCCCCCCCCCCCGTCCCTCTGACCCCCCCCGCCGAGGCGGCGGCGCATGGTGTCCTAACGGCAAGCCAGGCGCAGCTCGTTCTACCGTGGTTTTAATGGAGCCAGCCGTCCTTTAATTGGCTAATTGCCTGGCGCTTCCCTACTTAAGGTACGTCCCACTAAACTCCTTGCTGGATCTATGTTGCCTCGTGCCTTTAGCTAAACGCGTTCCCTAAGTGTATTCTCGCCTTTCCGTGTACAGACCCCTTTGCTACGTCTATCTTCGACTCCGAACCTCTGCGCCCTGCACCGACCTTTCCTCCGCCTGTCCACGACTCCGAACCTCTGCGCCTAGCCCTGACCTTTCTGCCCTCGCCACGACTTCGATTCTCGGACTACGATTCTGTACCACGCTGCAACCTCGGGCTGCCACCGAAAGCAACGTCACGTTCTGGGGGGCACGACCCTGGTAGCCTCACGCCGCAGCAACAGCAACGTCCATTCCCGCTTGCGGCGGGCTCTGGTGAAAACCGGGGTGCTACTTAGATTCCGTTCCCTGGTCAGTGGCTTAACTACCAACGCTTGAGGTGGTTCCAGTTGGATCACCTAACCAGACCCTTACCAGTTAGATCCAGCCATGGATCCCGCCAAGGTGACCCTGAAAGAGCATCGCGGATCTCACGACGATTGTTGCCCAGGCATCGCCAAACAAATCGCACAACAAGGTACAGCAGTTGGGCCAGATCACCGCCATGATGCGTCAGATTCTTGCATACCAGCAGTCAGTCTCCGCCCCCATCTGTGGCTCCCGTTACATCTACAGCTCCTTTGGCAACCGTGGGACCCAACACTTCGGCTCCCTCTACCTCACAGCGTTTGCCGGTGATCCCAAGCTCTGGCCGGGGTTTCGTTACTCAGTGCTCAATGCACGTGGAGCTGTGGGGATCAGTTTCCCTCGGAGAGGTCTGAAGGTGGCCATGTTGTGAGTTAACTTTACGGAAGGGCCCTGGTTGGGCAACCCCCTCTGGGACAGGGCGAACCCTGTGACTGGCGGACCTACAGACCCTTCCTCCAGGAATTCCGCATTCGTTTCGAGGAGCCGGCACAGCGCCTCCTCGCGAGACCCGCCTCTTGATCCTCCGTCAGGGCGAGTCTTCTGTGGGTGACTATGCGGTTCATTACCGTACCCTGGCTTCGGAAGCTCGCATGGTACAATGCGTCCCCAGCAGAGCTACCTTCAAGAAGCGGTCTGTCAGAAGGCGTAAATGACGCTTGGCAACAAGAGACCTCCCGTCCTCCTAAGCGACATTATAAATCTAGCTACTCGTATTGATGTAGGTTCGCGGGAGAGGCAGGAGGAAGCTTCGCCAAGAAAGAGACCATTGCTCGTCCTCGGTCGGGATTCCACCTCGGCTCCTGTGTTCCAGCATTCTCCTATTCCTCCTCCTCAAAACTCAGAGGTGTGGAACCGATGCGAAGTGGATCGGGCTCCACTTAACGGAGCAAGAACTGAACCGCCGTCGGGCAGAGAAGCTATGCCTCCTACTGCGACAGCATGGACCACATTCCGCAGAAAACTGTCCTCTTGTCCCAGCGATCCGGGAAACTATTAACCTAGTTGCCGTGGGAGAGGCGGCCCTAGGTGCAGTTTCCTCCTCTCCACGTCTGATGATGCCAGTAGAGGTGACTTCTGATGTGGTCCTTCGTTCCAGAGTTCTGCCTTCCTCGGGACTCGGGATCTGACCGGGAACTTCATCTTTCGCCTCGTTGCTAACCCAGGGTACGCATACCTGTAGTCCAGGCTGGATGAAACCGACTGCTTATCTATTCGGTCAGTGGGAGCTCCTCATGTCCATCCGGTACCCTCCCCCCCAAGGTACCATAACCCGGCCGGTGACTCTCCGGTGGGGGCTCTGCATAAAGGAGAGGATTAGGTTCCTACGTTTGCTCCAGGGCTTCCCGGCTATCCTCTTGGGGCTTCCATGGCTGCAAGGCCACGCCCTATGCTCGATTGGAGAAGACGGGCGACGGTCTGGCGTTGGGGGACCGGAATGCCAGAACCCGATGCTTCGGACGGTACCTGCCCGGATGCCTACACCTTCTCCGCTCCCGCTTGTCAATACCGTTGCTGAGCCTGCCGGGCGAGTACCAGAGACTTTGGGGATGTATTTCTCCGAGATGGAGGCCGAATTCGCTGCCACCAAATCGGCCTGTACGACTGTCCTTATTGACTCCATGCCGGAACCAGTCCTCCGCGGGGGGAGGGTCTTTTCTATACACACTTGTCCGATGCCGGAGACTCAGGCCATGCCTCAGGCTACATTCTGGAGAATCTGCAGGAAGGGATTCATCCGTATGTCCTCCTCCCCAGCGGAGCCGGGTTTTTCTTCGTGCAGAAGAAGGATGGTTCTTCCGGTTCCGTGCATAGATTATAGGGTCTAAACAAGATCACCGTGAAACCCGTTTACCACTTCCACTGATCTCGGAGATTTTTGACCGTCTCAAGGGGGCTTAGAGTATTTCCATGTTGGATTACGTTGGGGCTACCCATACAACCTCATCAGAATTCGCGAGGGGACGAATGGAAAACGGCATTAATCACACGGACGGACACTTTGTATATTATCGTGATGCCTTTTGGGCGATGCATCGCCCCGGCCGTTTTCCTGGAGTTTGTCACTGACGTGTTCCGGGACCTGGTGTACCACCTCCGTCATCTGGTATACCTGGAGATATTCTTGATTTTTACCTGACATACAGGGCACACGGAGACAATGTGCGCCAAGTCATGACCGACGCCCTGCGGGGACCACCGACTGTATGCTAAACTGGCAGAAGTGTGTGGTTCCACCAGGCCAGCCTTCTCTTCCTGGGGTACTTTGTTCTGATCGAAGGTCTTAAGATGGATCACTGCTGAACTTCAGCGATGTCCAACTGTGGGCCGCGCCCTGTCGGTCTCCCGGGGACGATCAACATGTTTTCTAGGATTCGCCAATACTACCGGCAGTTTTTATTCCCCACTTTTCATCGGTCAGTGGCTCCCATTGTTGGCTCTCACACGGAAGAAACGCTCATCCTAGATGTTGGTCCCCATCTGCCGAGGAAGCGTTCTCCAATTAATAGTCTGCCTTCTCCTCCGCACCCATTTTGGTCGTCCGGATCCTGAGAGACCCTAGCCTGGAGGTAGATGCCTCTTCCGTCGGAGAGCAGCGGGCAGGTACTGATACCAGGAAGGCCCTTAAAGGCAAAACCGTCACATGCGGTTTTTTTCTAAACTTTCTCTACGGCCAGAACGCAAACTACCGCCATTGGTAGAGATCGGGAGCTGTTGGCCAATAAAATTGCGTCTGGAGGAGTGGCGACATCTCTTGGTGGGAGCTCGAATCCTATTGACGTCTTTACAGACCTAAAAATCTGCAATACCTACAGGTAGGGCTCAGCGCCCATATAAATCCTCGACCAGGCCGGGTGGTCTACTTTTTTTTCTCTCGTTTTGATTTTTAAGATCCACTTTCGATCCGGGGGCCGGTCAACCGATCGAGGAAAAATATCAAGGCGGATGCCCTCTCCGTTCTTCTGACGTTTCCTGGACGAGGAAACCTGTGCCTCAGCATATTATCGCTCATCCGAACGACTGCGTCCTCGTTGGCTCGGTCCCACAGGTGGATCTCGCAGCGTTCCTCCAGGCAGAACCTATGTGCGCCCCGCACTCAGGAGGAGAATTTGGGTTGGGGCATAGCTTCTTCTGGGCCGGCCCACTCCGGGATTCGAAATATCCCTATGCTCTCATTACGTCACTACTGGTGGCCAACAATGTTAAAGACGTCAGACTTTGTTCTTTTCCTGCACCAATATGTGCCAAAACAAGGTTCACTCGCCAAAGGCCCGCTGGCCTCTTAGTCCTCCTCTGCCAGTTCCAGAATCCTACACATGGTCACACGTAGCATGGACTTATATCAACGGACCTCCTCCTCGTCGCGGAAATCGGTCATCTGGTTGTCATGACCGTTTTTTTTTTCTAAGATTAAGGTGGGTGTGCCTAGTCGTGAGTCACACTTTGTGCGCTTCGCTGGTTTCCTTCTGCCCCCAAATGGCAGGATACTTCTACCATCACATCTTTCGTCTAATGGGCTTACCTTACCACATCGTCTCGGACCGAGGCGTCCAGTTATGTCTCCATATTCTGTGCCCGCTGCTCCTGTGTCTCCAGTTCGCAAATCAAGATGGATGTTTCGTCCGCATATCATCCCAGCTACGAATGGACAGGGGGGAGAGGGAAACAAATTTGGGAGGGGTGGGGGGGGGGGGAGTATCTTCGCCAACTTCGTGTGCCGGACGTCAGGACAAGCTGGTCGAGTTGCTACCTTGGGCAGAGTTCTTAATAAATCATCGGGGACTCCGGACTCTTACTGGCCGTTCCTCCTTTCCTGGTGGATCTAATGGCGTAACCCACGCCCTCCCCTCTCCCATGCTTCCTCCTCCGAGGTCCCGCCCGGTGGACAATCAGGTTCAGGTTATCAAGGGACCATTTGGCGAGAGACGACGGAACAAGCCTACTCCAGCTTCTGACCGTATGAAGACCAAGGCTGACAAGAGAGAGGACCTTCTCTACGTTCCTCCCAGGGGCAATAGGTGTGGCTCTCATATAGGTAAATACGCCTCAAGATTCCCAGTTATAAATTGGTGTCCGCGTTTTTGGGACCTCAGAATTCTGCGACCACTGAACCCGGTGTCCTCTAAACTCTGTCTGCCTCCCTCTCTCCGGATCCCAACGCCTTCTTGTTCCCTCTGAACCCTTGGTCCTGACGGTTCTCCCAGAGGCGAATGGTTAGGGCGCGGCTCAATCTCCGATGCAGAATCCCCGTATGTTTTTTGAAAGTGGTAAGGACATCAGCGACATGAAGATACGCTCAGGGGTAAGCGATATTTTCTTGTCGATTGGAACGATTGAGGGGTTTCGGTCCCGAAGAGAGGTCCTGGAACCGAGGGTCAATATCCTGATCCAGACCTTATCGTAAGTTCACTTCTGCCTAAAAAGACAGGGGGAGACTATGGCGGGAGGGGGTACTGTTCACGGCCCCTCCAGCTCCCCGGCCCCGCGGGCAGCGGGCGCACCCTTGACCCTTCTGTCCGGGGTGCCCACCGGGGTCGGGTTTCGCCGCCGCTGGCCGCGGGCGAGCCGGGGGGCGCAGCTGCCAGGGACTACCTAACCTCGCTCCTGTGCAGTACGAGTCCTCTGACGGACGAGGCGAGCGTGCTGTGTCCCTAAGGCCATGCTGCGCGCGCTCGTTCTCGTGGATTTAAGGGCCAGAGTCCCTTAATTGGCTAATTGCCTGGCGATTCTCCTACTTAAGTACCGTCCACTAACACTCTTCGCTGGATCTATGTTGCCTCGTGCCTTAGCTAAAGCGTTCCCTAAGTGTATTCTCCCTTCCGGTGTACCAGACCCTTTGATCGCTACGTTTCTCGACTACGAATCCTTGCCGCCTGCCCGACCTTCCTGCCTGTCCTCGACTCGAACCTCTGCCGCCACCTGCCGGACCTCTCTGCCTGCCCCCCAGACTACGATTCCTCGGCACTACGATTCTGTACCACGCTGCACCTCGGCTGCCACCGCATAGCAAGTCAAGTCAGGGGGACGACCTTGGTAGCCTCACGCCCGCCAGCAAGTCCATCCACGCTTTGCGGACGGGCTCTGGTGAAAAAACCGGGGCTACTTAGATTCCGTTCCCTGGCGTGGCTTAACTACCATCGCTTGCGGTGGTCCAGTGGATCCACTACCCAGCCCTTACAGTCGTCACACTTGTTTCTTAAATAAAATAAAAAGTTTACACAATTTTAAATTATTTTTTCTGACAAACTGTACAACAGACGCTTCTTCAGTCCTATGCTTTAATAGTTCATTCAGAGCCTACAGCTCAATGCAACAGTCTGTCTTCAGCCACAAGCCTGTGGGACAGGAGTCTCCCTCTCTGTCTGCACAGATCCTTCCTTTGTTATACTGATGTTGCCCACTCTCCAGTTATACCTTACCCTAGTATCCTTGCAGTACTTTCTACCAGGCTTTCTCCCTGTCAGTTTTTCTTGGGCTTTTAGTCTTACTGTACTCCATCCCTTATACAAGTCTGCTCTCTGCTGCATCCAATTGACTCTAACTGACTTCTGTTGCTCCCTGGGTTCTTGTCATTACTGCTTGCTTTTACAGTGTACCTGCACCATCCACTGACTGGAGGGAACACTGCTGGTCCACCCTCTACACAGACAGTGCTCTCGGCATTTTTTAAGGACTGCTCACAAGTAGTACCCCAAACTTTATATTAACTCATAATCTACCTTATAAATGTCTCCTAATAGTGTCACTTTAAACACAAATAAGGAGATAAGAATTGTATTTGTCTGTAATAAGAAAAATTCATAAATCAACTAGCAAACAAAGATTGGGTTTCTCAATATAAAATACAGAATTCATTTCACTTGTATCACTTCAGTCAAATCTGAAACTTTGCAAATTCATTGTACCTAACATAGAAATGTACATTTAACTGTGCAAGTCATACCACAGATGTAGAACATCTGGAGCAGAAATTACATTATGTGTGATTGTGTTGAGAAGTCTCTGAATTCATTATGTATCCTTGGTGCCTATTGACAATTCAAAGCACCTGCTTCTCATGCAAAGCTGGTGTCCTATAGCACAAGTTACATCTCACTGGCAAGCTGTTATCTCAATCAATATTATATGGAGATTCTAAAAACTGCTACACTAAATAAATCACCTGCTGGAGTTGAAAGTATTTTTTACAGTGGTCAGAGTTTGCTGTATTTGCATTGTTACATATTTTTTTCTATTATCATGCGATTTAAATTTAAGAGATATTAGCTTGATACAAAATTATTTAGTGAACTATACTTAAAATGATATAAACTAAAATCATATACTTCACCCCTTTTCAGTCACTAATACCCTACAGTGGATATCATACAGGCAGGTATATGCCCCCATAGGCCGGTATAGGCAATTATAGGCAGGTATAGGCTATTATAGGCATGTATATGCAATTATAGGCAGGTATATGTTCCCTCCTAGGCAAGTATAGGCAGGTATATGCTCCCCCATAGGCAGGTAGAGGCTATTATAGGCAGATATATATTCACCCATAGGCAGGTAGAGGCAGTTCTTGTTTAAAAAAAAAAAATACCAGTACTCACTTTTACCCGACACTCCCCCAGCGATCCGTCATCTGCACAGGCGGCGTGATGTCATCAGGCCGCTCAGGCAGCATGATGAAACATGCTGCCTGTGCTCGAGACTGCGGAAGGCCAAAACTCTGCTTGCGGCCTTCCGGAGTTCTATTGTAGAGCAGGGAGCACGCTGTCTGCTTGGCAATAGAGTCTTCTGCTGTATGCAATCCCGGGAGTCGCATACAGCCGAAACGATCCCCGCCGATGCCCGGGTCATGGCAGCGCCCAGACTCCGACGAGTGACCGGAGAGTAAGCTGTATGCGCTCCCAGGAGTCGTCTACAGCTGAATAGATTGCTGACAGCGCCTGGACGCTGTCAGCTAACTCGAGATTCAGCTGTATGTGACCCCCAGAGGAGTTGTGTACAGGTGAAGTGTCCCTGTCGGTGCCCGGGCCATCGCAGCACCCGAGCAGCGAGTCCTACTCGAGTATAAGCTGAGGAGGGATTTTTCAGCTCATTTTTTGGGTTGAAAAACTCGGCTTATACTCGAGTATATAAAGTAGGTTAATCTTGATGATAATGGCTTACAGCAAGGGAAAACCCAAAAGTCATTATCTCAGAAAATTAGAATTATTAACCGAAAACACATGCAAAGGCTTCCCAAGCATTTTAAAAGGTGCAGCATAAAGAGAAAAATCAGCTAAAACACTGAAAGCAAAAGGTGCTTACCACTCTATATGATGTTTGTAGCCAGAGCCCCCAACGCTTCCCTGTATTAGTTTGGACGTAACACACTTCCAGACAGCCCACTTGAAATCTGTTGATCCCACAGACAGCAGTATACTTCAAAGGAGACAGATTAGGACGTAGAAAAAATCTGTTGCAAGTGAGCAAAATCCCATATGCATAAAAAAAATAATTTTGTTGAATAATCATATTAAAAAAGTGAACATAGTCCAAAAAGGGATATTAGAACAGACATGTGGTAACCAGCTTTTGCATTTCTGAACTAAAGTTGCTTGATCACAGCTATTTTTGCACACACATGTGAGAAGATTTATACAAATCACAGACCAATGAAAACACTCAGTTAAAAACAAATCCTATTAACCCTTGATATTCCATTCGAATAATCAAAAGGATAGACATGCGCAAAGCAGTTGCACAATGCAGAAATAGGCACCTGTCCACACTGCCAAAAGTACCAATACCTAGTTTAATAATCACAGTATCACTGTGTTTGACTGGCCAGCAAACTCGCCAGACCTTAACCACACAGTGAATCTACGGGGTATTGTCCAGAGGAAGATGAAAGACACCAGACCCACCCATGCAGACCAGCTGAAAGCTGTTATGAAAGCAACCTGGGCTTTCATAACACCTCTGCAGTGCCACCGGTTTATTGCCTCCATGCCACGCCGCATTAATGCAGTCATTCATGGAAAAGGAGCCCCAACCAAGTATTGAGTGCATTTACTGTACATTCTTTTGGCCAATCTTTCTGTGGTCCAACATGCAGGAGGAGAGGCTGTTGAAAGGAGGGGGGGATATTGTGCAGCTCAGTGTGTTCTGTGACCTTGAATTGAAAAAGCATTGTTTTTTACCACTTTTTTGGCCAGCAGCCCTCTGATAGGAGGTGAAATTGTCCCTGTTGTTTCAGTTCTACTGCAATCACTGCGTCAGTGTTCCCAAAAACGGCATAACTTATCCCTATAACTTTTAAATAGTTTTATTGAAGTCCGTGCGTCTGTTTGCCGCAAAGAGCTCAGTTGTACGCATATTGTTTTATACATATTTTATAGTAAATTACACCTGTTGTCAATGGTAAGAAGGCCGCCATATTAATCCATATTAATCCATATTAATCCATATTAATCCATATAATATTTACAGACTCCTTTTTCCAGCACTTTTTAATCTGTGGTTCTTACAGGTTTAAGGGTCATGCTGCGGTCCAGGAAAGGCATAGTCAATGTCCAGTTCAACTAAAATGGTGGTTCAAAGACTACTTTCTTCCGGCACTTTTAATCTGTGGGTCATGCAGGTTTTAGGGTCATGCTGTGATACAGGACAGGGATAGTCAATATCCAGTTCAACTAAAATGATGTTTCAAATAATACTGCCTTCTGGAACTTTTTAATTTGTTGGTCATGCAGGTTTAAGGGTCATGCTGTGGTACAGGACAGGGATAGTGAATAGTCTGCAACTTTTTTTCTGTGACTCTTGTTGTCTAATTGTCTTGCCTAAGATGTAGCACGTATCCAGTTTCCTGTTGTGGATGTTAATTCCAGCTTCTCCTCCCCCGTTTGGGTGTAAGAATGAAGCTGTTGCTCCTCTCCCATAGACTTTAATGGTCATGGGCAAGTATCTATTATCGGCTATCGGATATCGGCATGATAATTGCTGATATCAAATGTCGATAGTTGACACAATCGCTCATCACTAGTCGCGATGCGCCCCCGTAAAATTGTCACATACAAAAGTGTCAGATCTGTCGCAGCATGTGTCAGATTTCGGCATTGTACAGTTCATACATCTGTTGGACAGGGCTACGACAGTTTTTTTTATGTAAAGCATGCCAGAAAGCCTGCACACCCCCGTTCATAAATGTCGCCCTTTGTGTTTTAACTAGACATAGGCTTGTAATCTTGTGAGAAAAAGGGGAGATGCAGAGCCGAACTAGGAATACAAAGCATCCCTGGCACTCAAATCGAACCATTCCACATAAATTACCACCCTTTCTATATAAACAGTGACAATGCAGGTAATTTCACTTTTTTTGCCCCATGATTATTCTCTTAAAATTATAATCCACACCACAGAAGAAGGAAAGTAAAAGTAACTAAATACAATGTACTCCCTAAAATTCATGAAAATGTACACTGTATCCCACTGTATCCAGAAATTTAACTGTTTAGTACCAACTCCACTCGCCATGTTTGGAGGAAGAAGAAGCATGAGCACAACCCCAATAACACCATCACAAGCATGAAGCATGGGAGTGGAGACATCATACTTTAGGGCCATGTATTGCAAGATTTTGGTGATCAATCTCCTTTCCTCAGAAAGAGCATTGAATATGGGTCATGGGTGGGTCTTCTAGCAGGACTATGACAAAAAATACACAGCCAAGACAATTAAGTAATGGCTACGTAAGAAGAATTTCAAGGTCATGGAGTGGCCAAGCCAGTCTCCAGACCTGAACCCAATCAAAAATCTTTGGAAGAAGCTGAAACTCAATGCAGCCTACCTACAGCCCTGAAACTTGAAAGATCTGAAGAATATCTTTATGGAGAAGTGGGCAAAAATTGCAAACAAAGGTTTCTGTATCAAATATTAAGTTCTGTTTAATTTTATTGTATCAAATACCTCATACAATTACATGCAAATTAATTATGTAAAAATCATTCAATCTGATTTTCTCCACAGTTTCCTCTATGATTGGCCAGAGCGATTTAGCTACCGTATGTTGTGCTGAATCATTAAAGGGGCAGTCAGCCTCTAGCAGGTGGCCGGATGACTGACCTGGCCTATTGTGAATGGATGCATGATTTTCAGAAATAAAAGAAGAGTTCTTTATAAATTTACTTCTGCTCTCAGTACCTTTGTGGACCATGTCCATTCCTTGTGCAAAGGTTAAACCTATACCCAAAGCTGTATTCACACTGTATATGCCAAAAGAGAATTCGTTTCTGTATGTAAGAATATAGCAAAAAAAAAAAAAAAAGGGATACCATGCAGCTCATGTAGAATACATTTTTTTAACAGAAGTATATTGGCAAAACATGCCATTATGCATACATCACAGTCTCTATCAGGTATCTGCCAAAAAATCCTTTCAAATTATAGCTACATAGTTAATAAGGCTGTATAAGACATATGTGTAAATCCAGCACAGGGGTGTAACTAGAGAAGCCTAGGCCCCATAGAACACTTTTGGTTAGGGCCCATCCTGCCATTCCATCCCCCGATTACAAACATTTACCAGTGCCTGTTAAAATAGTCATGTAGTTTCTAGATAAGACAAGGAGCCATTACCATTACCAAATTCCTTACCAGTATCATCCTGCTGCCAAAAAAATCCCACCACACCAAGACCAACATTAACAATAATGCTACTACATAAGGACCTGATTATACCGCCAAAACACAACCACAAATTACCACCACATAGTGACTGAATAATACCCCTATACTATCACTGAATAAAGATCAGTGTGCAAAGACCAATATTACTGTCATAAAATAACCATATTTGGGAAATTACCAGTGCACACAGACTCTGCAGACTGTATATTACCACCATGCAGTGACCATATAGTGGTAGATACCAGTGTATACAGGCTTTGTAGACTGTATATTACTGATATACAGTGACCATGTAGTGGTAATTACTACACAGGCTGTGCAGACAGTATATTATCTCCATACAGTAAAAGATTTAACGGTAGGTACCGCTATACAGTGACCATGTAGTGGTAATTACTAGAGTACACAGGCTGTGCAGACAGTATATTTTCTCCCTACAGTGACTATATAGTGGTGATTATCAGTGTACACAGGCAACCATGGCACTCAAAGAGTTAAAGTCCCGGCACTGCCCACTCCACCTAGATCAAGGATCAGCTCACTCCTACTAGACACTAATGGTCCGTTT